>JADBJO010009256.1:45405-55405 GCA_016801955.1 Conus betulinus
CGTGTTAACTCTGCAGAGTCGACTGCTGTAAAATGACGACATCGAGCTGACCACGGGCCCACAGCCTTCTGTTGATGACATCGTTATAGCTATTACTCATTTCTATGGGAACAAACATAGAGGAAAAGTTACTGTGTCGCTGTTACGGATGGTGTGCGGTGCGTGTTTAGCTGTCTGACTCACCTGAAGAAGTTTAGATGCGTGTACGACGTTTCTCTACACACATCCACACCACATGAACATAGATAGCCAGGCAACAAGTTTAGTTAGTTTAGATGCGTGTACGACTTTTCTCTACACACATCCACACCACGTGAACATAGATAGCCAGGCAACAAGTTTAGTTTGTACTTTTTTTCTTTTTGCTACCTGAACCATCAAATAACCACAAGTGCATAATAAAGACAATCAGGTATATCAATTAGTTTACGCCACGACCAAAGAGCGCGCAACAGCACTAGGTACTACACAGTCACAACAGCACATTTCTTTCACACAGCAGGCCAGGCTGGCACCCACAGCAGTGTCATCACGGACAGTCGGTGCACTTGGCCGCGTCCGGCCCGAATCGCACAGTCTTCACACAGATCAGGAGTCACTCACGAAAGCAGTTCGTGGAGTCCTTCCAGGAATTCCCACACACCAGGACACAAGTCGACACGACGGAAACGAAACCGCTCACGGAGGTAGGTCCCTGGAGTCCTTCCAGGGACTCCCACACACCAGAAGAAACACAAGTCGTCGTCCCGACGATCTCTGAAGCCCTTTCTCACTCCAGCTCGTTGCTGACCACGAGGAGAGCCTCTCGACCCACCCACCACCCTCCCCCACGGGGCAGAGACGGCGGCTGGGCTCGTGCTGCACACCCCACACCCGGTTGGCAGTGCACACACGACGTCTACTGACCCTCGGTCAGCCTCTCAATACCCCGGCGGGGTAGAGACAGTGGCTGGGCACAGGCTGCACCCCCACACCCGGTTGGCAGTGCACACACGACGTCTACTGACCCTCGGTCAGCCGCTCAATACCCCGGCGGGGTAGAGACAGTGGCTGGGCACAGGCTGCACCCCACACCTGGATGGCAGTCAGTTCCAGGTTGGACCCGGGGCTTCACCGACACCTGGGGGGAACTGATAACGACTTTGATTATCTAGCCTACTTCCAACACATTTATCGTCTTGTTTGTAACTAACAGTCACTCTTCACATAATACATTTCACCGGAACTGGGGGGAAAATACCCGTAACAGAATCTACAAAGTTTCAATACAGTGAGGATATTACAACAGAAAATTTTCTTTGATTTGATTAACACCATGACTGTTTCCATTGAAGGAAAGGATTTCCACAAGGAACCCTTCCAAACCCAAGGAATGGAAAATTGGGGGGGGGGGGGGGAGGGGGGAGAGAGAGAGAGAGAGAGAGAGAGAGAGAGAGAGAGAGAGAGTCTTGGATGGATGTTATAAATGACGTTTTCATTCAATGTTCTATCTAGGCCTCGAATACATCAACACTATAGATAACTTTGGCACACAAAAGACTGATCAAAATTCAACTTAGGACTGTGGCAAATCGCAATCGGATATATATCATACAAAGTAAAATACATCTAAGAACCCTCGATTAATGGTTTATATATCATCCCATTTTACACAAAAGTCTGAATATTTAGAGATAAGTAAGGCATTGTGTTTTTCAATTTTGTATCGCCACTCTAGTTTCTTCAAAAATACAGTTGTTCGTGGATGGTTTCCATTCAGTTTGCATGAATAAATATAATACTTTGCAAATAGTATAATGAAGTAAAGGACACTGTCCACAATAACATTTTGATCAAATCCTAAAAGCACCAGCGATTCAGTCAGTCTTAAGTTCTCTGCATTGGCACATTTTTTCTCTAATCAAATCTGTAAGTACATTCCAAAAGAATTTGACATAATTGCATTTCCAAAACATATGGTCAATAGTATCTTTATTAAACCACAAAAACTGCATTTATCATTGTTACGAACTCCAATTTCTTTTAAAATAACATTGTACCTAAGCATCTGTGCAATAACTTCAGCTGAAACCATTTTTTAGTTTAACATCGTTTTATTTTACTGGTATAAAAAGCATGATTTCCAGTCATGATGTACCATCAGTTTTTGAATCCCATTTGTCACAGCATTTTGGTCGAACATTATTTTCAATAAGTATATCGTAATAAAGCTTTGAACCTTTGTGAATAGCAAATACCTTCTTCAAACAGCAAGTTGTGTCGATATGTTTATTGTTCTTTACAGAAATACTACATTGTTTAATGTAGTCGATTATTGCAGATTTATACCCCGCAAAGGTAACAAAATCGACATTAATATTATATTTCTCTTTGAAACGCATATAACAAAAAAATTGACCTTTATCATCAAAAAAGTCCGCAAGACAATATACATTCTTGTTACCAAGTTTCTAGAGATAACGTATGAGTTTCCAACTTGGATTCTATTATTATAGCAAACTGGTTCGGCTAAAATTTCAGCGGAATTTCCTGGTATGCATTTGTAGTAAAAAATTTTATAGGCTTCAATGACGTCTGACCAAAACTGGTTATATTTCGTAAACCTGGAAACAAATTCTGGACCATATTTATTAATAAGCGGCCATTGAGGAAAATTAGCTAATAGAATATGTTTCCACTTGTGGGTTGTTTTTTTTTTCAGTTTTACGAAACCACGACAGTTTTAAAGAAGTAACAATGTTTTTAATTCAGGGATACCGATGCCTCCAAGTTTTACACTCTTATGCGCCGTTTTCCGGTTAATTTTGTCTGGTTTCTTACCCCAGACAAATTCATAACACATCTTTTGTAATGTTCGAAAATATACATCAGGTGGATTTGGCAGAAGTAACCAAAGATGTATCAATTTTTGAAAGTATGACAGATTTTAAAACTGCTATTCTACCAAGAGGCGTTAGTTGACGTTTAACCCATACTTTGAACAGATGCTTTATATCTGCCAATTTGTCCGGATAATTTATGTTTACACAGTCTTTTAAATCATTAGTAAACCATATTCCTAACACACGAAATTTGAGTGGGTTCCAGTCCATTCCTAAATGATTCATATATCTTACTTCAGAATTCTTCTTACTTCCTAACCAAATTGCACTTGTTTTGCTAGAATTTATGTGAAGACCTGAAACAGATCCAAACTTAAACAGAACATCTACGCAAATTTCAAAAGACTTTCTATCACCTGCCAGCAAAAATTCTGTGTCATCCGCATATTGTGAAAGTTTATGTTCAACATCATTCATCATTATTCCCTGGATATCTGTATTTTCTCTTATCATTATTATAGCTAATATTTCTACACAGAGTATGAATAGATATGGGGATATAGGGTCTCCTTGTCTACAACCTCTTTTAATTTCAAACCAGTTTGAAACCTGACCATTTACAACAACACAAGATTTAATATTTTTATAGAATGTATCTATCCATCTGCAGATGTCTTTCTGAAATCCAAATTTTTTTTAATACCTTCGACATAAACCCCCAGTTAGTTAATCGAGTCAAAAGCTTTCTCAAAATCTATATTTAACAACAAAACCAGTAAATTATTTTGATCTAAGTAAGCTATTGTGTCATATATCAATCTTAAGTTATCACCAATGTATCTGTTCCTAATGAAACCCGTCTGGTCTTCATTAATGAGTCTTGGCAGTACATTTTTATGCGATTTGCAACACATGATGATCCGATTTTATACACTACATTTAAAAGTGAAATTGGTCTCCAGTTTTTTATATATTGTCTTGGTTTATCTCCTTTGGGAATACATATAATAATCCCTTCTTTTTGTACACTAGACAATTCTCCTCTTTTGAAACTAGCATTCAACGCTCTCTAACAACAAATAATCCAATTTTTTTTTCAAAAAAAATTTAAAGAACTCCGTCGAAAATCCATCAGAGCCTGGGCTTTTGTTATTTTTCATATTCTTTAAAACATCACTTGCTTCTTCAAGAGTAATTTCTCCCTCTAACTCGTTTGCTTCTGCTTCTGTTTCATTTAGACATGGTTATCGTTTACTAAATCCATTATTTCACTATCTTCTACTTCTGATTCTGCGTAAAGTAATCTATAAAAGTTCTGAACTTCTAGAAGAATCTCTTTCTGGGATGTTAAGACATTATCTTGCTGATCCGTGATCCTAGACATATTTTTACTTACAAAATGACGTTTCTCAAGATTACAAAAATAGTTGCTTACTTTTCTCACCCTCCGCTATCCACCTAGCTCTTGATCGTAGCAAAACACCTTCCATTCGTTTTTCTCTAATATGTTTTAATTGTTCTTTTTTTTGTTGCTATAGCTCTAATATCGTCCTCGCTTATAAACTTTGTTGTTTCTAATCTTCGAATGTCAGATTCTAGTCGATTTTCTTCTCCTGTATTTTCTTCTTTTTCATTGTTGCAAATGAATTGTCTTTGATCTTAACTTCATAAGAAGGAAATCTAGAAAAGTATCATCGGGAACAGAAAAACGTAGTTCTTCATCAGGTATATCATTACTATTTGCATTCATCGCATATTCATCAATAACAGATCTTATCTCAGAATTTATCTCATTTACATATAAGTTGTCTTTTTAAAAGAGATGAATTAAATTTCCAAAAAGTGTTATGTTTTGAGCTTTCACTAAATTTTAGTTTTTAATAGTATACTCGAATGATCAGATCTATATCCACATTCAATGTCCACATAATCAACAAATGTTACTACTTTGTCTGAAATCAGAAAGAAATCTAATCTAGCCTGTTGGAAAGGGTTTGTTCTTCTCCATGTATACCGCAAACACTCTGGATTTAGTTCTCGCCATATATCACTTAATTCCAAATTTTCAATCATGTTTTCGAGCTCTTCCCTTGCCTTAGGGTTGTTAACATGTTTATAGTTATGATAATCTTTTGCTGGATCAAGGACTATATTGAAATCTCCAGCTATATAACATTCTCAATACCAAGCTCACTAATCTTTTGTTTCAGGTTGTTATAAAACTCCGGATCATCTCTGTTTGGTCCATAAATATATTTACAAAAAGAAAGTTATTTTCCTGAATTTCAGTAAGTAGCATGATATAATTTCCTGAGTTATCTTTGATGACACGTTTGACTTTGAACTCAAAATTGTTATTAAACAATATTCCCACCCCCCTTGAATTAGACGTGTAGTTTGAAAAATAACCCGCATATATCCCCATTCAGCTAAAATGTATTTTTCATCTTTTCTTCAAAATGTGTATCTTGTAGGAAATAAATGGAATATTTCTTGTTTCTCAAGTAATGGAATACATCACGCCTCTTTTTTGAATCATTGAGGCCTTGACAATTAACTGAAAGAATAGATAAGCTATTATTCATTTTCGTATTTATCAATCAAATAAATTCAAGAACATCCAGCCAACCAAAATGAAGAAAGAAATGAAAAACATAATAAGCAAGCAGATAAAGGAACACAAGTGTTATAGACACTTACAAGAAAGACACAAGTTCTTATTCTAGTTGACAATCGCTATCGGGAACAAAGGACAGGCAGCGTTTTTCTTTACATGCTATGAACATTCATTCAATAATTACAGGTGACCTACAAAAAAAAAAAAAAAAAAAAAAAAAAAAAAAAAATAAACACACAAAAAGAACAATTAAATGAAAAATTAAAGCCAACATAAGCCATATTGCTTACACATTGCCCCGCCATATCGAGGGCGGGATGAGCGTGGGGTAAGGTGACAAAAAAAAAAAAAAAAAAAAAAAAAAGTGTGTGTGTGTGTGGGTGTGTGGGTGGGGGGGGGGGGGGGGGTGAGAGGCGAGGTGGGGGTGGAGGGCGGAGGGGAATTGAAACTTTGAAATTTTAGATCTTTTCATCCCATCTATTATGTTCGTAAGGGCACGCGCGCGCCCAAGCGCACGCCCACCCGCACGGATGCGCCCCCGCGCACATGCGCGCGCGGGCGCGAACGCCGCCGCGCGCGCAGGCGCAGCCGCCGCCGCGCGCGCACGCACGAGCGCCCGCGCGAACGCGAGCGCGCGCGCCGCGCGCGCGTGCGCGCCCTCGCATAGAAAGTGGGGGACAAAAGGAAGGTCAAAGGAGGACCGGAATAGTGGCCAGTCTGGTGGGAAAGAGAGGTGAGGAAGGGGAAGAGGTATCAAAAAAAAAAAAAAAAAAAAAAAAAAAAAAGGGGGGGGGGGGGGGGGGGTTTCGAGAGGTCATTGCCCGTGCGCAAGGTGTGTGAAACGGTTAAACACAATGTCGATTACAAGTCAAACCATGTTGTCCACAGCCCTAGCCTGCCGCAAAGAGCCACACCAGGGCTGTCACCACCTACACAGGAGAGAACATTTCAAGCCACACAATCAGACCAGATCATCGGGAAGGGGAGGGGGAAGGGGGGGGGGGGATGATTTCCTGAAAAAAATGACAAAAACACACATGCACCCCATGACACAGCGACCAAACCATTGACATCTCACGGCCAATATAACATCAGGCAGCGCCGAGAGCGCCAGGCACTCCCCTCAATCCACCACTCCCAGATTTTTAAAAAAGAATTTGTAGATATGAAAGAAAAACATTACGGTACACACACACACACACACACACACACACACACACACACACACACATTGAAAAAAGCATTTAGGCAAACACACGCTGCAGAATGCACAACTAGCCCCAACCCCACAGTTTCACAATCCTCACCACCCGATCACCAGACAACTATAAAGCCGGCATGTGACAAACCGCCAACAGACACAGACAAAAAAGAACATCCAGAACAGGGACAGGAGAACCGTCCCCCCCCCCCCCCCCCCCCCCCCCCCCCCCAAAAAAAAAAAAAAAAAAAAAAAAACGACAGGAAAGGAAAGGAGTCAAAATAAAGAAAAAGGGAAAGTCAAAGAGAGGACAGAAGGCGGGGGAGCTAATGCTCCGATGGAGCCCCCGGCATCCCAATGGCGACTGTCAATGACATGCATTTTCCACACAAATTCCATCGAGACAGCGAAGGCAGCAATTTATACAGTTTTTCGCTTGCTAAAAATGGGTAGATCAATCAATCAACTGAAATTGAAAATCACACACTATTACAGATCAAAGAAGATAAGAACTTTTGACTAGAATGACAGATTATAATTTTCATGAATACAGCTCCCTTCTCTCACTCGCTCATGTTTATTCCCAAATTTCCCAGAAATGCATCGATCAGAGAAACACGATCACGGGACGAGAGAGAGAGAGAGAGAATATAATATGTATCAGGTAATAAACAACGCATCGACCTGGGATATAACATCTGAAAATAGATAGATATGCAGGCATACACACAAACATTAACTCATGGTGATATTTGATTCTGACAATCTGGCGGGGACCGAAAGCTGGTTGGAGATGGGGGAAAAAAATCAGTCTGTAGGAGACTGAAGTAGTATGCATAAAAACAACACAATATTGGCATGAAATATGGTAAAAATTGCAAAGGTTAAAGAGCATATAACATTTTCAACATGTATTCATTACACCGTCTTCATCACACAGTACTGTAACATGACCATTTTTTCTCTCCTTTTTTTCTTTTCTTTTCTCTGAATACTTGAAGTATTGTGGTATGCCATCCGTACGTGCGTTCAGTACAGCGTTTACAATGTCTTTTTTTTTTCTTAAGTTCAATACAGCATTACTAGAAGTCGTGTGTCTCACAAGTAACAGCTAGCAAAGCCAACCGAGCGATCAGAAAGGAGACAACACACACACACACACACACACACACACCGCCAAAGACACAAGGTAAGGATTCTAAAGATTTCCCTCCACACCCCTCGCTTGAAATAAGTCACCAGCCCCCGCCAGCACCAAGACTACCTGTATATTTGCTGAAGTAGGGGGGTGGAAGCGGAGGGGGGGGGGGGGGGGTAGAGGGGAAAGGGGAGGGGGCAGAAACACAGCACCACCAAACTTCAATGGATCAATGCACGAAATGATGGCACTAGGAAGGCGGTGATGCAGCCCAACTGGATCAGACACGGACACAGCCTACCATGTAAAATAAATAATAATAATAAAGTAGATAAATAAAATAAATATAATTAAAAGAATCGCACAACACACACACACACACACACACACACACACACACACACACACACACACACACACACACACTCCAAATGGGTTGAACCACATTAGAACTCTTTTTTATCATTTCATCATTTGAAGGGGAAAAAAAAGTAAATAAAATAAATAAAGAAAGAGAGTGGGAGAGCGACCAATCTGCGCCATCCTCCATGCTATCTCCCGGCGCTCTGAATCATCATTTAAATACACAATACCATGATAATCAATGAATCATCCAAAGTATCTGGGCAACAGTAGCCACCGCCTCTAAAAGAGTGGGAGAGGGGGGAGGGTGGGTGGGGAAGGGGAGTGGAGGTGGGTGGAGGGAGAGGAGCGAGAGGTAGGAGAGGCACAAAAAAAAACCAAAAATTCCCTCCATACTACTCTGTGTGTGTGACAGTATGAATGCTTTAAACATTACACAAAGCACAAAAATTCGCTCCAAACTACTCTGTGTGTGACAGTATGAATACTTTTAAACATTACACAAAGCACACAAAAGGGAGATATGGGGCATCAAATGAACATACGGAAATCATTTTTTTTTTTTTAATCGCACATGAAGAAAACATTTTACTCAAAATCAATATATTCGAAACACGAATTGTGACAGCAAAACATTCATTTCATTTCCCTCTGAAGGACTGAATCAACATCTGAACCCACATCAAGTCGGACGATTTTACCATTTTTTAGTTTGGTCAGTATCTTTCCATTGGAAGACCATGTGGACATTGTAGCTGAATGGTCTGCTGCTTTTTTGAGTATCTGATAGTTGGCTCGGGTTAAATCTTCAGAGAGAGAAAAGCCTGTTCCCTTTAATCGACGTCTCTCAGACAACACTAAACCACGTGTGCGTCGAGAAACAAAACCGTACTAGTATGGGGCGAGGTTTTCCGTTCTCACCCCCTCTTGCCCGTGCGATGCGCGATGTCAATATCGGAAACACTAACCGAAGCCACACCAACCTTAGTTTTTAAACAGGTCCACCATTGTTTGGCACACTCCTCCACAGTCTCACCTTTTTTTTTCTTTTACACCAAACACTCTTATGTTCCACTGGCGTCCATGCTGTTCAATGTCATTAACATCCGCGTTCACTTTCGCTAATTCTTTTTCTTTCTGTTTAAGCAAGTCTTTTAGTTCACTGTTTTCACCTCTCACTTTATCCAGTTCACCAGACAGTTTATCATTTTTTGTCTGCAGTTCAAACACACTCCCCTCAAGCACATCAATACGAAGAGTCAGCGTTGTTGAGAGTCTAATCATCTCCTCTTTCAAAAACCGAATGTCTTCTTTTGTGGACAAGAGGGTATCTTTAATCTCTTGAAGAGACTCGCTGATCTCCATATTGCTGTCCGAGTTTTCATCACTGTCGTGCTTTTGTTTTCTTTTTCTCCTCCTGTTTGCATTTACCGCTTTCAGTGGGACTGAAACCCTGATCACTTGCTGAGGAGGTAGAAGACGGTTTCCTTTTATTCTTTTTCCTCCCCCCTTTCCCGGAAAATATTTCGACACAGTGGATGTCATATTACAACAGGTTCTAGACACCAGCACTAAAATTCAGCACGTCTCCATCCACAGAATAAACTATTGTCCGTTCATGTTAGGAGTGCCTAGGGATATCTATTTCTGAGAAAAAAACAACAACAACAAACACAAAAAAACATATTTCAACTTAAACCAAAACAAACAAACTACAAGAAAAGGCCAGCTGTCACCATTCCACAGAAAACCTGTTTCCCTAATTTTCCCGACCAGCTTAAGCCATTTCACTGAACATACACTGAAAGGCAGGCATGTTCGGCGAGAGCTCACGAAACACGTCCTCTCGCTAGGCTGAG
>JADBJO010009256.1:60405-77905 GCA_016801955.1 Conus betulinus
CCAGAGTCCGTCTTTATTATTTTTGGATGCAATTAACAAGAGATTGGAACAAACCTTTTGTCCGTCACCTCAGTCAGTACCTTGTGCCCACAAAAGTGTCAAAGAACAAGAGTATAATTTTTCATCCGTAACAAGTACACAGCACACCTTTACAAAATCCACTGTTCATTTCATCACGGGCTTAACTTGAGCTGACGTGTGTCATAGACGACCAAACGTTTCATTTTGAGGTATGTATTTTTCACACAGCACACTTCTGATATGAATGAAAGACATAGTTTTGTAGGATCTGCAAGGGAAGGCGAGCATTGATCACTTCCTGGTGACACTCAGTCACACACACATTAACGGACAGGGCCTGTGGACTGTAGTTGTTGAATTCATTTCTCCCAGAAAGAGGATTCGACTTATCTCTGTTCCTCTCCACTTGTCGCAGAAGAGCGTCAGGGACAGTGAAATTCCCACATATGGTCTCTCACTCCTGTCAAAAATGTGCTGTGTGAAATAGCAACACTCAAAAAGATCCCTTAAGCCCTTCCTGACTTCATGGAGACATAGCTAAGACAGACCCCTCAGAATTGGGACAGTAACCTTACCTTCCTAAACACACAACGAAAAATGCCTTCCTTCTCTCTTTCCTCTCATTTTCACAGCACCAGCGTAAGTCTCTTCCCGCCCTGACTCTTGAACAAGGGCATGAGGCTCTCACTTTAATCGATATCAACTAAGACGTTTTAGGAAGGGGCATGGGATACTCTTTCAATCACTGTCAGCTGAGATGTTTTAGGAAGAAAGTACCTGGCACCCTATTCAATTCCTGCCAGCCGAGATGAACGCGGATGGGGGCAAAGGGCACTCTATTCAAGCAACTTCAGTTGGGGCTTGTGTTCAATCAACGTCAGCTATACCTGCTAAAAAAAAAAAAAAAAAAAAAGTGGGGGAGGCATTGTGCATTTTATTCAATCCGCGTCAGCTGTAACTCTGTTGGAAGGGAGCCTAAGCTTTCTGCTCAATCACAGTAAGCTGGGCATGGGGTACTCTGTTCAGTTAATGTCAGCTATGGCTCTCTAGGAAAGGGGCATGAGACACTCTGTTCCATTTTCTTCAACCCGAAGTTTTTCTAGAAAGAGGCATGGAGCAAGCCGTTAAATCAGTGTAACTCAGACGCTCTCTCTCTCTCTCTCTCTCTCTCTCTCTCTCTCTCTCTCTCTCTCTCTCTCTGAAGAAGAAGAAGGTTAAAGGTATTCCATCCACTTTGCATCAGCCAAGACAGTCTAGGATAGGGACGTGAAGCGCTCTATTCAACGAGGATTGTGGCCTGATAGTATCTATGTAGTTAAAATCAACAGCAGGACGAGACCTGGACGCCTAAACAAGACCCGACTCGCTGCCCACCGCTTCAACCCTGTAATATTCAACCAGTCTGCTCAACACAAAGACGGCAGGATATTCAGTGGCTAGAGTCACAGACAGGCTGGGTGTTCACGAGTACGAACTCCACCAGAACCCGTCATGGCGTTGGATTTTTTTCAAACGCCACCAGCTCCTATATAGAGTTGAAGAGCGCTGCAGGTTCCAGAGGAAAGACTAGAACTGTGCTGGAGAGAGTTTCATCCCCTTGATGGACTCATCTCTGGGACTATTGAGGCCATCTTCAGATCAACGCCGCCCAAGTCTGTGTAAGGTTTTCTTGATTCAAGGATATGGAAAACGCGTGAAGTTCCGCCCTACTGGGAAGTCTCAGACCTATAGGGAACCATGACGCCAACATCCGTATCCTCACTGAGCATCATGAGATGAAGAAACTGGATCCACATTCAGGCCCTGCTGTGAAGGGGCCCTCAGCTTCTATCCCTTCCCCCCTCTCCGCAGGAGAATTTCAATGATGCTTCTTACCACTCACAAGGAAATCTTAAATAAATGTCAGCGAACCGCCCAGAGAAACGTGGACAAACGAGTCACAAGACAAAACACAACGCGTTTCGACCTCTTAGGTCTTCCTCAGGTGAGACTCAAACGAATAAAATAACGAAAATTCACTTAGCTTTGATCGCTTCAGATCGCTTCAGAGTTCAGCGCAAGGAAGAGTTTACTTTTTTCTCTTTATGCCTCATTCAACGCCTTCTTCCTTGCGCTGAACTCTGAAGCGATCTGAAGCGATCAAAGCAAAGTGAATTTTCGTTATTTTATTCGTTTGAGTCTCACCTGAAGAAGACCTATGAGGTCGAAACGCGTTGTGTTTTGTCTTGTGACTCGTTTGTCCACATTTCTCTGGGCGGTTCGCTAACATTTATTTAAGATTAGTTTAGATTTCCGCCTGCAGTCGTCTCACTTTGCAACTATATCCACTCACAAGGAAGTTTACAGAGCCTGACCAGTCACAAGCCCGGCGTATGCATTAACATTTGTAACTGAAAGAGAGAGTTGGAAAAAAGACAAGGTTTGAACATTCTAGTGTCTGCCTCAGCTTCCTTCCGTCTCAGATCCACTTCATCTTCCACACAAACAATACAAGTGCTGTCTTTAAAGGTGAAAGGTTTGATTGGGATTCGTCTGTTATTATGCCCAGCATGTTTGTTGTTTTTCCAGTGCACCAAAAACAACCACGTCCCCTGAGTGGTAGGAAAAGCTATCAGAATTTTGACTCTCTCCATGTCCATGTCTGTAAGGAACAGATCTGTTCTGTCAAAGACAGAGAAACATAATACCCTTTTCCAACTGGAAGTAAACTTACCTTTTTCTCTTTATGCGTCAAAGCCTATGTTTCTATGGAGTTACACACTTAATCTGAAATGCACACCAGAATAAAGATTGGGATGCTGACTGTCTGCATTATGAGTGTGCCAAGCGCACCTTTTCACATCCATGCTTGGCGTTTTCTCTCTCTGATCAAACAACTGAGCTGATTTGCATTGCACGTGCCTAACAGTGGCCTTTTTCCCATGAAAGCAGCGGGTCACCCTCACCAAAGGTTAGTTCAGACACAGATTAACTCCACTGCGGATTTACGAACATCGTTTATTTGCATCGAAGTCTTCAAAGTCGGCAGATAATTGGTTGTTGGGGCAGGGTGTTTGGGGGGGGGGGGGGGGGGGGGCGTCACTGACACTGGCTACAAAAAAATCATACGATTGTTGTGGTCAGGAAAGGGGGTTTAGCAGGCTGTATCCTACATACACTCAGCCAGGTCAGCATCGTCTGAACACCATGAACTGACTGACCTGCGGGGCAGAGTCTCCTCCATTGAGTTCTTCCACTATTCCTTGACATTTGTTGTGCACTGCAAGTTCAAAGACTGTGAAACATCCAACCTGGATAAGCCCCAATGGGCAATATTAGAGAAACTCATACCTCTGACAGAACAGAAGGTGAGACTGTAATGAAATGTAAGACACTTTTTGTAGGATACGATCGTGTTGTGTATGTGTGTGTGTGTGTGTGTGTGTGTGTGTGTGTGTGTGTGTGTGTGTGTGTGTGTGTGTGTGTGTGTGTGTGTGTGTGTGTGTGTGTGTGTGTGTGTGTGTGTGTGTGTGTGTGTGTTTGTGCACTGGTAGTACTGCAGACAATTGCCTCTTACATGACAGACGTGAAGACTGTTAAATTCATTGGACGCCTGCAGAAATTCTTAGCAGCATAACAGCTCGAACAGTCAATGTGAGTGCCCATACCACATATAATGACAGTCCATTTAAAAAAAAAATCGGTATTTAAAGAATGGTGTGTGCATTGCTCGCATCTCCCGGCCCACATCTCTCGGCGCACAAACTTCCAGAACGTTGCCAAATCCGCGGTCATGCAAGCTGGCACCAGGTCTAAAAGGGGTAGCATTTCAACGTTGTCTTCAGCATATCAGTATTGCTTAAGAATCTGCTTATGAAATTGTTTTCAACCAATCACAAAACAAAACTTTAAAAGTAAGGAGTATGACAGTCATGGCGTACTCAGAGCCACCTAATTACAGCATACAAGATTTTATAACCGTATTTCAACTGGCATGACCCGAATGAGAATGGACAATATAATGTCTTCCGTGCGGTCAGTGGAATCCTGTCACACTCCAGTTGTGCTGTCAACTTGTACTTGTATTGTCTTACAGGTACCAAATTCAGAGGAGTTTAAAACCATAGCAGTTGAGGGTTTGGGCCTGGTCTGTAGGAAAAGACATCAACGCCAACCCATGCCATCTGGTGCAGGATTTGCAGTGAACACACTGCTGTAAAGGATAGAGTTTTGCCTGTCGCTGACTGTGATTCACACCAGGCTGTCCACTGCTGTATGGTGGTCACATTCCCTAAGTGAAACTAACGTCATCTATCTTTCTGTCATAAAGATGTAAGCAATAAAAAAAATGTACAAGCTGCCTTCTCTTTCTTAATCTGGCTTCGATATATATTGCACGATGCGCGTTTAAATAAATAGATATATGAACTATCATATCAGTGCATGCGTTCAGGAAAGTCATTTAACGACAATGAATAATAAACATTTTTCTTAAACTCGCAGAATCGGTTTTCTTGTTACAGATTCATTTACAACTTGTCATTTGCTACTTTTGATCTACACATTTGAATTTTGCTCAAGATGTTTTAAGTTTCACGCAACGTTCGCTTTCTAAATGTCTTATCCAGACTAGGTAATTATTTTGGAGGTGTCTTTAGACTCTCAAAACGGTTCCGAAAGTGCAAAAAGCTGCCCAAAATTGTTTCTTGAATGTTCCAGGGATTTTGACTGGCTACGGTACGTCATGGTTCAAGATCCGTCTTGAAAGTTCCATGAATTTTGATTGGGTATATCTCATCATGATTTTCGAATTTTCCAGAATATTCCACGCTTCTAAATTGGATGTACTGCAATATATTTCCTGAACTTTTAGTTGTATAAACTGTGATAAATCAGGGCTTGGAGTTTTGAAGAATGAGATAAAAACGCGAAAGTGTTTGAGAGAGAGAGAGAGAGAGAGAGAGAGAGGAGGGAGATAGAGAGGGGGGAGGGAGAGAGAGAGAGAGAGAGAGAGAGAGAGAGAGATCTAAGAGAGTGGAGTTATTTTGTCGGTGAAGTCTAGTCTGACCTGTGTCAATGGTGTCATAATTATCATACGTGGTCTCTCACTCTTGTCAAAATGTAGAAGTGTGAGGGAAGAAAAAAAAAAGCACTATCCACTCTCAGGTCGTTCCTGACACAGGCATGCACGGCAAAGACAGTCCTCAAAGAAACTGGACAGATGGTCAGCTAACACATGGAGACATAACAAAGATTTCACAGAAATGGGACAGATAAACAGTACACACAATGAGACGCACCGAAGATAGACTTAAAATAAATGGGACAGGTACATATGCATGTTATGGACATACATGTGTGTGTGCTTGTGTGTGTGTGTGTGTGTGTGTGTGTGTGTGTGTGTGTGTGTGTGTGTGTGTGTGTGTGTCGGTCTGTCTGTCTCTCTGTCTGTCTGTGTGATTGTTGTTGTTATAGTGGTGGTGGTAGTGGTGTGCATTATTAACGGCCATAACGGCCCATAATGGTTTTTCTTCTTTATGTAATATCTCAGAAAGTACTTGGCCGATTTTTCTGAAAATTTGTAGGCATGTTCATTATGGGTCCCGGATGATGCCCGATGTGTTGTTTTTCCCGTTATAGCTGTTACTAACGGCCATAACGGCGCATAATGGTTTTTCTTCGTTATGGAATATCTTAGAAAGTACTTGGCTGATCTTTCTGAAAATGTGTAGGTATGTTCATTATGGGTCACGGATAATGTCCGATGTGTTATTTTACCGTTAAAGCGTTACTAATGGCTATAACGGCCCATAACAGTTTTCTTCTTTTATGGAAAATCGCAGAAAGTATTTGGCCGATCTTTCTGAAAATGTGAAGGTATGTTTATCATGGGTCACAGATCATGGCCCATGATCTTAAAGGTGAAATCTTACCAGAAGAGGCCCCCCCCCAAAAAAAAAAAAAAAAAAAAAAAGCCAAATCTCTCAAAACGATGAGAAATAAAGAGAGTCCAGGCACAGATGGATTTTCGGTAGAGATTTGGAAACGCTTTCATAAAGATGAACTAACTCAGTTATAAATCAAGGTTTTCGTAATGGCGACCCGTCATCAACACAAACAGAAGGAATGATAATCTGTATACCAACGGACAGCAAACCCAGAGACTATTTACAACACTTGGTGACCTGTATCATTGCGAAATGTTGTTTGTAACCTTTGTTCATCCTGCATTGCTAGTCAACTTAAAACTGTCACTATCTCTCGTGAATGAAGATCAAAACATTTCATGTCAAACAGATATGTAGGAGACAATATTCGACTGATTTATTATACGATTCTCCGGTTGAACTCTAAGAATTGGCTTGGACGACTCCTTTGTCTGGGTTGTGAGCTGTGTTCCATTCTGTTCACTTGTCGTTTCTGGTGAAAGTCTCAAAAGTGTTTGGTGTGGGGCCCCGTTATCTGCAGACGGGTTACTATCTTAGAAAAGTAGCTAAACTCAGAATCAAAAACTTAACTTGGAGAATATTTCGACAGGGTCGATGTCGGCGTTGGCTCAGTACACACGGAAAAGCCGTGTGCTGACTTCATGACGTAGCTCACATCAGGAGATGAATGGAGAAGAGCAGAGAGACGGGAGGGGTGGGTGTGGGGTGTTCACAAAGGTCACATAGCTGTGGAGAGGTGATTGAAGCTGAGGTCGCCATAAGAGCAGAGCAAAAAGGGCCAAAGAACCTTAGACCTTTTTTTTTTTGCTGATCGATGAGGATGATGGTGATGCCGTAGAGTTCAATTCCAGTCTGAGACTACATGATAGAGCTGTACTTTATGTTTACTTTCATAACGTTTTCCAGTGTCACCGGGCCCGAGAGATACAGGCACCTCAGTGTTGGTTACGAAGTTTGAGCAACACACTCAGAGGCGCTTCCATTCAGTGGATGAAACTCAGCTGTACAGTTCCAGTCAACTCAACTCTGAATAGGAGCCGGTCAGAGTAGAAAAATCCCACAAACAAAAGGGCCTGATCGGAATCAAGCCTAAAACCTTCAGGCTGAAATCCTCCGACGGTAACCACTTTCCCATGGCAGATATGGGTTTTTTTTTTCTCAGTCTGTCATTGTTAAGAGCCCAGCCGATCAACCAGGGCCTCCTCAAGGCCGGCAACTCTCTTGGGACGGTTTCCCACGGGTGTGTTCACACACGGAACCAGTCTCATTCGAAGCAAGTCTCAAGTTCTGTGGTCTCTTATGCCATACTTTCGTAATGACTCGACAGACGATGTTCAGAAACGTGCAAGAGGGGTATGTTAGAGCTCGCGTTCAGAGGCAGTGTCCCCAACGTTTTCATGGGGCAGAGGCTACTGCTGGACGTGCTGAGAGCAAATTTTTGCCCTATCAGTAGGCGTAAAACTTTCAACGTTTACGCTTATTGATAGGGCAACAAGTAAGCGTAAAAGTCTCAACACCCTCTCCTAAACCATCCTTCAAGGTACCATTGAAGAAGGGCACAGACGAGGATGGCAGAGAAAGAGCTGGTCCGAAAATATAAAGGACTGGACCAAAATGACCATGCCAGATCTCCTCACGACAGCTACAAACAGAAGAGCCTGGAGAGAAACGGCGGCTGCCTCATCACGTCCCCCCAACGACCTCAGCGGTCAGGGGAATGGCTGACTGACTGAAAAGTTTCATCACAGCGAGGAAATACTGGTTCATGGGCGTGGAATGGTGCATTTGTAGGACAGTTATCCTGGCGTTCGCTTCACCTCAAAACTTTTGATTCGCTGCCTTGTCCCATAAACCGAGAGAAGGTAACTCTACTCGCAATGGGAAGACAAGTCAAGTCAAATCTGAACCGGATCTCATCGAAACTTCTGTTTTGAGTCAGGAGTCTGATGGAATTGGGAACGGATCTGTTTTTAGTTCTATTTGTTTTGAATTTTGGAATTTGGAATCTTCATCCAGATGGTAGAATATTGTAGTTTTTTTTTTTTTTTAAAGAACATGAGAACTGTCGGCAGCAATGTTCATATCTTTTGTGTGTGACACGACATTCCTACAAGTTATCTAACTGTCCTTGTTTTGGAGTTTCTTTTTAACCGACGTATTCACCACTCTGTTGAAAATGTTTTCTGTTTTTCACACTAAGATTTCCAAACCAGCATAAAAAGTCAAAGGACAGCACTCATTCTACAAAACGACGATACATCATTTTGTAATATGTCCTTTTTAACAGCGAGAGACTGAAGTTTCTGAAGACAGTATATTTAGATTGGCATTTTTTTGTACATGGATTGAGTATTTGCATTAAAATTCAGCTTATCAACAAGTAATACCTTCCCCTGATTTTTTTCTGCGAGCAGGTCTTTTCTTTTATATATATATATATATATATATATATATATATATATATATATATATATATATACTGCTCAAAACGATTGAAAGGCTACTACCACTATTTAGGATACCTTGTTTGACTTTATTTTTTCCAATAACACGGCACTGCTCCCACCCAAACTTACTGAATTTGGTTGCATGCTTGATCAGTTAACTTGAATTTGATCAGAAATCAACTCAGTCTGTGTCATGCACATCACAGCGGTGAACTGGAATGTGCACATACTGCACGAAAAAAGGGTGCAAATCAAACAGGCCTGTGCAACACAGCACATCTGAACTGCAGGAATACTGCAATGCACGTGCAACCCATGTCTTATCTGAACACAGGTCAGCCAGTTTTGAGAGACTGGTGGGCATTTATGCCTGTGTTTACGGCACTTTTGCAACCATGCCTCGGAGACAACGACTGAGTCAGGATGACCCAGGGTGGGCAACTGCGTGGCTTCAGGAGGGCGTGGGGGTGCGAGAGGTTGGTCGTCGACTTGTCAGTCGCCCATTCAGTCATTCAGACTTTGAGAGACTGCTTCAACCAGACAGGAAGTATTGCTGAGCGAAGACGTCCAGGACGCCCAAGGTCCACCTCCAGGCAGCAGGACAGGTTGTTGTTGTCCTGTCGGCTCTGAGGCAGAGAACGGCCACTTCAGACACACTCAGGGGGCAGCTGCAAGCAGCAGGCAATGTCACCATCAGTGACCAGACCATTCGGAACCGGTTGAGAGAGGCACACCTGCGCTCAAGACGACCAGCCGTCCGTCCTGTCCTGACACCAGCTCACCGTGCTGCTCGTTTGGCTTGGGCCCAGCGTCACTTAGCATGGACCAGAGATCAGTGGGCAAGAGTATTGTTTACTGACGAGTCTCGCTTTGCCTATCATTTCATGACGGCAGGAACCGTGTCTGGCGGCGGAAAGGAGAACGCTATCACGATGGTCTCGTGAGCGAGCGTGATCGTTATGGTGGTGGATCCATAATGGTGTGTAGGGAGGGATGGCACGGAACTACAGAACCCCCCTACACATGGTGCAAGGCAACCTCAACGGTGTGGCTACAGGGATGGCATCCTGCAGCCCCTTGTGCTGCCAGCGCTGCAAGCTATTGGACCAGGCGCGGTACGGTACTTCACGACGACAACGCCAGACCTCACAGGGCTCAAGTCGTCAACAACTTTCTTTCTTCAGCCTCAACACGTGATCCACGTGGACTGGCCAGCCTGCTCACCGGACCTTAATCCAATCGAGCACCTATGGAACGTGCTGGGCCGGCGACTTCGAAGCAATCACCCCCCTGCCAGTTGACCTCAACCAGCTGTTCCAGTTCCTTGAGCAGGAGTGGCAGGCAATACCCCAGATGACTCTGAGGACTCTGACAATCCATGAGGCAAAGGTGCATCGCGTGCATCCACGCAAATGGCGGACACACGCGTTACTGACTGTGTTTTTGTGTATATCTCTGGCGTTCTGACTTTTGAAAAGATGGGTAGTGGACTTGAAAGTGACAAAACATGCTGTTCAAATCAATTTTTGTCATTAATCTGTGTCATTGGTGTTTTGATTATGGCTGAAGTAAAGTTCGAAAGCATTGTTGTTTTGGGTTGTTTCCGTTCTGTTTGTGAAATAGCGAGAGAATTTCCAAGTGGCCTTTCAATTGTTCCCAACCCACATTCCTGACCCCACTACATCATCTGATCACCACCAGCACCCTGTCTACTGCATCCCTGAGAATCTGCCCCCCTCTGACGATGAAAGATCGCACCAGAAATTGGGTTTTAAAACCTTTCTTCCGTAAAATCTTTGATCCGATGAAAAATGTTAAGGACAATGGCTGACTGCTACTTACAAAAGCTATCTTTTTTCTTTAACCTCATTCCCTTTTAAGACAATTTTTATCTTGTTCACATTGAAGATTAGGTGGAAAGAAACGGAATTACACTCTAGTTTTTGTTTGACTTCGGTTTGTTGTTGCTGTTGTTGTTGTTGTGGTGCTATTGCTGCTGTAGTTGCTGCTGTTGTTGTTTCGTTATCGTTTTTTTTTTTTTTTGTTTTAGTTTTTTATTCACTTCTGTCTTTGTGTTACAAAGTATCGATATTCCTGTCGCGCGGAGCATGACTCGTCCAAGATAAGATAATGTTGCTTATAGCCCAGCCGACCGCAAAGGGCCATATCAGGGCTGTCACCACGTTAAAATCAACTCACAAGTCTTTCATTCACACAATTCTTTAAAATACATCGTCTAAAAACTCATCCAAATGTTTGTTTCATAGAATCTGCTGTAAAATGTTTGTGTCTCACATCATGCAAGTCCCAGCACTCTAAAAGAACGTGTTTCATTGTGAGTGGCACATGACATGGAATGCACCACGGAGCTTCTTCACTCTTTAAAAGGTATGAATGGGTAAAATACGAATGGCTGGTGTGCAGCCGGCACAGTACTGTTTCTTCTTTACGACTTAACAGGTACAGGTGCGGTAAAATGTACCAAAAGAAAACTGTAGCAAATTGCCCAGTCGGTGCGGCAATTTGTACCATTGGAACAAATTGCCGCGTTGAAATAAATTGCGCTGCATTAGAAGTGTTGCTGTGCTAGCAGCTCTGTGGAGACTGAAGAGAAATCCTCGCTCATCCGGCTGACACAAAACGCAGGTGAGTAGCTGTCAGGTAAACAGGTCAACCGGTGAACAGGTAAACTTGTGCCACTTCAGGATTGACCCCCACAATTTGGGACCGGACAAAAATGGTTCGTCACAGCAGAGCTGATGACAACACACAGATGAAGAAGGAGGAGGATGAGAAGGAAAAGGAGAAGATGGAGAAGAAGGACAAGGAGGAGGAGGAGAGGAGGGGGATCAAAAGGAAGTAGTAGAAGAAGAGGAAGAGGAGGGGGAGGAGGAGGAGCAGAAGTCGGAGGAGGAGGGGGGGGGGGAGAAAAAGAGGAAGGGAGGGAGGAGAAGATACTGGAGAAGAGGGAGAAGGAGGAGGGGAGGGAGGTGGAGGTAGAGGAGAGGGAGGAAATGTAGGAGAAGAGGAGGGGGGAGGAGGAGGAGAAAGAAGGAAGGAAGGAAAAGGACCAGGTACAAACAACTTTCGCTTTCATTGCAAAACAAAGGCCATAACTCCAAACCAATACTGCCTATGCTGCTCCCATGCTTCAGGTCTCTCAGATCTAGGAACAGCTTGACTCACACGTCAGACTCTGAGCGCGTGCGTGCTCATTTGCGAGTGTGTAGATATCTTAATTAAGATTTATTTACAATTAGCGAGCACCGTTTGAGCTCTGGACACATAATACGAGTTGTGAGGTGGTGTTGGTATTCTACTGTGTGCGTGCCCTTTCACCCGCGTGTCTGGACATAGAAACGTATTAAGCGCTGGTGTTATATGTGCATACACGAATGTACTGTGGATAAGATGTGCAGGTATGTTAGAACTTCAATTTGTATTTTTGAGTATGTGGCCAAGTGCTTAAGATCATTAGGCTGTGTGACTTTCCAAGTGGTCTTTTCTGCGAGTATTACTGATCAGACTTTGACTTTGTATCCAAAAAACAAGTGACATTTTCATTGTACTATTTGTACTTTCATCGTGTGAAATCAAAGGTGCCACTTCTATCCATTTCTCATTGTGAGATAATGAAGTTCATCAGGGTTTGCAATTTGCAGCTCTGCCAAGTCTACCAGAACATGACATGCTGTATTCATCGGTAGCAGAAAGACAAGAACCAGACGAGCACCGCATCCCCCACAAACAACACCCCCGCAAGTGTTAACTAAACATACAACAATAATAGAATTATTGAGCCGCCAAATAAAGGACCTAACTACAAAACAGACACTAAGCTTTTGGACCTGTTGGAACTTCATCACGCAAGACCAAAACAAATGAAAAACACTGGGCACAAAGGACGAATGAACTGTCATTTATCTGTTCGATCTACATAAAAGGATTGTTTGTTTGTCATTTGTTACCATTGCTTTGAATGTTGCTGACCGAACAGGTAAAAACGTGTAGTGTGTCTTCTTTAATTTGGTTGTTCCTTCGTTTGGCAGCTCAGTAGTTCCAATTTTTTTTTTATATTTCACCTAGTTGCAAGGTGAGGTGACTGCAGGTTATTTTTTCCCGCGTACACAAGCTGATACTCCCGCGGACACTCCCTGTATAGACAGGCAAGGATGTATCCTATCTACCCAACAAAGGGAGTGAAGGTTTGTGTGTATGACCGTTTTTTTTTTTTGTTTTTTTTTTTTTTTTTTTTTTTTTTTTATCCCGCCATTTAACAGTCATACGCCACCTTCGGGGAAGGTGCATGCTGTGTGTAACGTGTCATCCATACCAACGTCCAAACTGACCTTCTCTTCCGAAAGTTGGTGATGGGATTCGACACGTGTGCAAGATGTTGTGCGTGTGTTCACACACGGAACCTCGGTTTATAGTCTCATTTGAAGGCCTGTATAGGAAATGGAGTCAGAACCAATGTTAACTCCGAGGGGAAAATCCCCTGTACCGGAACGGCCCGGCGGAGATTCGAACCCGCAACCTCAGGATCAGCAACCCCAGGATCACCAAGACGCTCTACCACTCTGCTGTTCCGGCCCCCCACTGCGGGCTGAAATCAAAACAAAAGAAAAATTAATTACTATTCCGCCACTGAACACCACCGAAGTGACTCGGCAACAGTGTAGTGTCTCCTCCGGTGGGTTTTGCCTCTTGACGGCTTGACATTGACTGCTCCCTGTGGATTGCCGGTGCCGTGGCTGCGGCGGGACCGGCCGGGCTGTGGCTGTGGACGGGGTGTCGGAATGAGCGGCGTGGGTGCACTGCCTCTGAGGTGGCGCAGAAGTTGGGACAGCAACAAAAAAACAAAAAACAAAAATTACTATTCCACTGAACGAAGGAGACAACCAAAGCACAAGACAGAGCACACGACGCGTTTCGACCTCCTTGGTCTTCTGCAGGCAATACAAACAAAATGTGTCCCCAGTTTGAAGAGTGAAGTGATGGTTCGTTCTCCGTCTTCATTGTCTGGAATGCTGTTCGTTTTGCCTGTAGGAGACCAAAGAAGTCAAAGCACGTCGTGTTTTGTCTTGTAATTTGTTTGTCTTTTCCATTCGGCCGAACTGTCATTTTTCTTTAAGTTTGTTTTATATTTCATTTTGTGCCTGTAGTCATCCCGCTTTTAAATCAAGCATTTGCTGTTTCAAAACTTGCTTCTTCTTGAAGTCTGCATCCTGCAGAGTCTGGCTAAAAAGCGCGAGGAGAACTTGATCCACTCCAATCCAATCCACCGTTAAGAGTGGTGGCAGAGGACGAGCAAGTGGATATTTGTCCTATAAACAACACCTGACACGCTGCTAAGCAGTTAAAAGCTTTCATCCGGAAGCCTTCCGCCTGGTGCCAAGTGTGCCAAAGCCACCGCGCGTGGTGGATCTCTCGCTTCCAGACGGAACTTAATTCAATCAGCTGTACAGCTTGATGGCGGCAGAAATTTGAGAACAGCAAGATGATCTCTCTCTCTCTCTCTCTCTCTCTCTTCTCTCTCTCTCTCTCTCTCTCTCTCTCTCTCGCTCTCTCCCATCCAGTGCGAGTGTATGAGTGAATGTGTGTGTGTAGTTTGTGTGTGTGGTGTGTGTGTGTCATTTATTTAACGCCTTTCCACTAATCGTGATATTAGACGAAAAAAGGCGCATGAGTAAGGGAGTAAGACTTGTGCATGTCTAAACTGTACAGAGTTCTACATATTCATGTACGTGTGTATACATATGGATGCTTAGGCGTGAAAATGTATGTGTATTTGAATGTGTAAAAGGTATTCCATACGCCTAGCGCCAGCTGAGACTGTCTAGGAAGGAGGCATAAAACGTTCAACTCAATTGGGGGTGTGGCCTCAAAGTTCCCATACAGTTTAACACAACAGCAAAATGAGACCTGCACACCCACACAAGACCTTACTTGCTGTCCACCAGTTCAGCCCTGTCATCTTGAACCAGTTCACCCAACACCCAGACGGCAGGGCAGACAGGTGGTCAGTGGCTGGCGTCACACACGGTGCTTGGGGGCTCATGAATTCGAATCCCACTGAACCCGTTACAGCCTTTGATTTTCCAAATCCGGCCAGCTCCTGCGCAGAGTCTTAGTGCAATACGGGCTCCAGTGAAAAGACAAGGGGACCATCGATGCATGTTTCTGACCTACACTGCCTAAGTCTGTATCAGCAGGTTCATCTTAGTTCCAGGACACCGAAAGAAGCGTGGAGTACTGCCCTATTAAGAAGACTCAGACCTATAGGGAACCATGACGCCAACATCCTCATCCTCGCTAAGCATGATAATGAAGAAACAACCTCCAAATTCAGGCCCTGCTGTGAAGGGGACCTCAGTTTCTATTCCCCTTGCTCGCTGGTGAATACCAACAGCTCTCCCTACCAATCACAAGAAGGATTACAGAATCTGGCCAGACATGCAGCCTGACATATAAATCAATAGTTGTGGATAAATGGACAGAGATTTTTAAAAAAAAAAAGACGAAATTCAAACAGTCTGGTACCTAACTCATCTTCTTTTCATTTCAAATCCACTTCTCCAATACAGATAAAAAGAAATGTTGTCTTTAATGGCGACGGGTTAGCAAGGACCTCTGTTCTACACATGTTCTGCCATCTTTTTTTCCAGGGCCACCAAAAATAGTAACGCCCTCTGACTGGAAGGCAGGGCCACCAAAAATAGTAATGCCCTCTGACTGGAAGGCAGGGCCACCAAAAATAGTAACGCCCTCTGATTGGAAGGCAGGGCCACCAAAAATAGTAACACCCTCTGATGGAAGATAGGGCCACCAAAAATAGTAACGCCCTTTGATGGAAGGTAGGGCCACCAAAAATAGTAACACCCTCTGATGGAAGGTAGGGCCACCAAAAATAGTAACACCCTCTGATGGAAGGAGGGCCACCAAAAATAGTAACACCCTCTGATGGAAGGTAGGGCCACCCAAAATAGTAATGCCCTCTGACTGGAAGGCAGGGCCACCAAAAATAGTAATGCCCTCTGACTGGAAGGCAGGGCCACCAAAAATAGTAACGCCCTCTGACTGGAAGGCAGGGCCACCAAAAATAGTAATGCCCTCTGACTGGAAGGCAGGGCCACCAAAAATAGTAATGCCCTCTGACTGGAAGGCAGGCCACCAAAAAATAGTACGCCCTCTGACTGGAAGGCAGGGCCACCAAAAATAGTAACGCCCTCTGACTGGAAGGCAGGGCCACCAAAAATAGTAACGCCCTCTGACTGGAAGGCAGGGCCACCAAAAATAGTAACGCCCTCTGACTGGAAGGCAGGGCCACCAAAAATAGTAACGCCCTCTGACTGGAAGGCAGGGCCACCAAAAATAGTAATGCCCTCTGACTAAAATGCCCTCTTATTGGAAGGCAGGGCCACCAAAAATAGTAACACCCTCTGATGGAAGGTAGGGCCACCAAAAATAGTAACACCCTCTGATGGAAGGTAGGGCCACCAAAAAAAAATAGTACGCCCCTTTGATGGAAGGTAGGGCCACCAAAAATAGTAACACCCTCTGATGGAAGGTAGGGCCACCAAAAATAGTAACACCCTGTGATGGAAGGTAGGGCCACCAAAAATAGTAACACCCTCTGATGGAAGGTAGGGCCACCAAAAATAGTAACACCCTCTGATGGAAGGTAGGGCCACCAAAAATAGTAACACCCTCTGATGGAAGGTAGGGCCACCAAAAATAGTAACACCCTCTGATGGAAGGAAGGGCCACCAAAAATAGTAACGCCCTTTGACTGGAAGGCAGACCATCAGAATTTTGACCGCATGTCTGTGAGGAATAGATCTGTACTGGGCACAACCAGTGAGAGACAACGTCTGTTTCTCTGTCGCAAACAGAGTCAACTTTTTCCATTTATGTGCGCAGTTTCATGTCGATATTTGGTCTTTTCTCTCTCTGGTTACACAGCTGACCTTATTTGCATTGGATGTGCCTAGCACTCGCATCTGTCCCATGAAAAGATCTGGATCACTCTTTGCTAAACATGAATTTAGACATGGGTTATTTCCGTTGCAGATTTCTGAATATCGCGTCTATTCTTTTATCAAAGTCTTGAAAGTCAGCAGATAAATGTGTGTTGTTGCTGGAGGGAGTGTGTGTGTGTGTGTGTGTGGGGGGGGGGGGGGGGGGGGTGACTGCAAGAACCCAGTATCTCTCTTATTTATATGTATATGAGATACCGGGTTCTGGCGGTCAACCCTCGCTAGTGAGTCAGAGACATTGGCTCCAAAATTAGGTGATTATTATGGTCGGTCTCCTACCAATGTTCCACCAGAACAGCATCGCCTGAACACCATGGAAGTGACGGAGCTGCAGGACAGGGTCTCCTCTGGTGAGTTGTTCCATAGCTCCTTGACATTTTCTGTGAACTGTGGTAATGCACAGACAGCAAGAGAGCCTGGATGTGGAGCCCCAAGGAGTCATGTGGGAGAAATTCATGCCACTGAGAGAACAGGAGAGATGAGTCAGAAATTAAAAGTAAAACATGTTGTACGAGAATACCATCATGTGTGTATGTGTGTGTGTGTGCGCGCGCGCGCGCGTGTATGTGTGTGTGTGTGTGTATGTGTGTGTGTGTGTGTGCGCGCGCGTGCGTGCATGCGCACGCACGGGCGGGAAGATGGGTAGGCGTGCGTGCGTGCGTGCGTGTGTGCTCTCTGATAGTTCTATAGACTGATGTCACACGACAGATCTGAGGACTGCTGATTATTCTTTTGACGCACGCAGAAATGTTGAGCAGCAGAACGTAGCTCAGGCAGTCAAAGTGAACGCCCATACTAGATTCAACCACAAATAATGAAAGCCCACAGAGAAAGCAGGTTTGATGGAAGTCGTGTGAATTGACATATGCGCACGACTCTAAGCACACATACTTCCTGAGTGTTGCCAAGTCTGTGGTCATGCGACATAATACACGTCGCATAATATTGTCATCTTCAGCGTATCAGTCTTACTTAGGAATTTGCTTCTTAAATCGTTCTCGAGTAATCTAAAAGAAAATCTTCAAAAGAAAGGTTTATGACAGAGCGTACTCACAACCACCCATTT
>JADBJO010009256.1:80405-85844 GCA_016801955.1 Conus betulinus
TCTCTCTCTCTGTATGTTGTGTGTGTGTGTGTGTGTCTCCCCTCCCTGTCTCCCATAATTTTCTCTTTATGTGCATGCATTATTATCTGTATTTGTCGTTTTGTACGTCGTTTTTATTTCTTTGTTTTCCTTCTCGTTTCTTGTTTTCATTTATTTTCTCTTCTATCTGAGAGCAAGATGTAAAAATGAGAATGCTTAATAAATCAACATCTTGAAATCGCTTAATCGTCTCCTTTTTTTGCGTCTTAGATCTGTATTTCCGTTATGTACACTTGGAGGCAGGTCAGACATGCTTTCAATCGGCAGGACGAGATGGGAAAAAAACGTGACACTTAAAACTGACATACGCACTGGCTGCCATAAATGTCTGTCTGCTGCTGCGTTTCAGAGTTGACAGCTTTGGTATTGATGTGTGGGTCCCTGTGCCATTGATCACCGACAAATATGACTCCAGCTCCTGCTTTAAGTCACACACCAAGTGAACTCAACTACTATAACTCAACTGAATCCAGCTCCCTTCAGGTTTCAGTCTCCTCAGTGAGCGGTACAATGGACACCACTGACGGTATTGACTGGGATGTGTAGAACGATCAGATCCGACCATTCAAACAGGCCGCCTTATGGATCTGGAAGATTAGCAATCTGTTGGCGAGGTGTTTGGAATATTTGGTAATTTTACCATCATGCTGATCATGCTACGTCTTGCAGCATCCACTTCTAGCGTGTTCTTCCAGGTTCTGGCCTGGTCTGACCAGCTGCAGCTGAAAATAGGACCCCTTAGCTCCATTGTGTTTTTCACCAGTTTCAAACTGCTACCATTTGCTTTTCGCGGTTCCTGGTGGTGTAAAATATCCTTACTAATGTTGAACATAAACCCACTTTTATCTCCGTGGATGCTGGTGGCACTGGCCATGCTAAGGGCAGCCCTCTGTCCTGTGGCCACTTCGCATTGGTGCTGTGTGGACGAAGAGAAAGTCGCGATGTACTAATGGCATCATGACTGTTGTTATCTTTCTGATCAATTCTCACCCTCTCTATGGCTTTGATATAGGATCTTGTCTTAAATCTCCGTCGCAATGTCAATGGACCAAGCAGAAGATCTCTCAAATTTGAATTATCTCCCGTGCGCCTTCAACGATGAAAAGTGACCACTTAGCAGGAACAGAGGGACCTCAAGCTGACCAGACTGTGAATGTTCTCTCAGGGATGCAGTGGAGAGACTGCAACACAGGAACCAGGACAACGGGCGTCAGTGGACAGCGCTGACAAGACTGTGAATGTTCTTTCAGGGATGACGTGGAGTGACTGCCGACAGGAACCAGGACAATGGGCGTCAGTGGACAGCGCCGATATACCCTTTTTCCAGGAAAACTGGCTCTCCGTGCCTGCCTAAACCATCAAATCATCATCGGCAACATCGAAGAAATGACTCTCCCTGCTGGCCTAAACTTTCATCAAATCATCATCGGCAACATCGAAGAAATGACTCTCCCTGCTGGCCTAAACTTTCATCAAAATCATCATTGGCAACAACGAGGGTACCAGAGTTGCAGATGACTTTAACCTAGAATGCAACGGGAAAGCCGACCACTTCAGATCAAGACGACCTATCACAGAAAGCGAAGTGTAACTGACTGTGGTCCAAAAGGCGAACTTGTGACGACAGAAATTTATGAGGAAGCAGAGAAACAGATAAAGACTCCTGGTGTTATGTCCACAAACGAATATGACGCCAAGGCTTTGTGCTATGATGGTGACGGCTCAAGCAAAGAAAATGGAGATACTGTGTCATTAAAACTGTCTAACAATGCCAAGGTGGACATTGTTGATACAGACTGACTGAAATGCAGAAAGCCAATAACTCCCTTGATAAGTACCGAGACTGCAGGAATACCATCACAAAGAAACTTGCAGAAGTTTGCTCTAAAGAAACGATAATTTAGAAGATAAACTTCAGCTATGATGAACCTGTGCCTCAGGTGTTAGTCTCATACATGCTACACCATCCAAGCTACAGTGGTTTCTAATGGAGTTCACAGACGACTGTATTACGGGAGGTCACATGGACATCAGGAAAACTGCAGACAGGATCTAGACAGCTTCCTAGTGGCCAGGTCTGCAAAGTGACGTTACATCATTTTGTAAAGCCTGTCATGCATGTCAAAAAAAGGATGACAGAAAGGGAAGTTCCCAGGATCCCTTTGAAAAAGACACCTTGGACAGACTTGTCTTTCACGCAAGCGGTGAAAGATCTTATCAGACCTCTCAATCCAGTGAGGGATGATAAGCACACGTACATTCTGACACCTTAAGATGATGCTGCGAGGTACCCTGAAGCTTTTCTCCGAACACAATCAGACACTCTAAGCTGTAGCACTGATTGACATGTTCAGCAGACGAAGAGTTCCTGAAGAAATCTTTAGTCGTCTGGGTGGCCAATGCATATCAAACGGCATGAAGGAAGTGACGAGGCTGCTCAATGCTCGTCACGTCACCACATCCGCTCATCATCCTGAGTGCTCAGGACTGGAGGGAACGTCCAGAGGAACGTTGAAGTACCTGCTGAAGAAGGTGTGCAGAAAACAGCCAGATCAATGCTACAGGTTCGTCAGTGTTCTACCGTTTGCATGCCGTGAGGTACCACAAAGATCTACAAGTCTGTTCCCTTCGGGCTACAGAACAAAAGGACTGTGAGAAGGCCCATGCACACCCTGTAGGAACCGTGGAAGAGAGGGATGGGTCAAGATGAAGAGGTGAGAGGAAATGAACTCTGGAGCCCAGCCCAATAGTGCGGCGAATATTACTACAGGCACAAGGAAAGGGTCAAGAAGTTCCAGAAAATGGACGGAGGTGCTGCTGCTGCTCCTAACTACTGACAAAAGTTACTGATGCATTGCAAAGAGCCTTTCATTCTAGAGGAGACTGCTGGACTGAATCACCACTAACGGAAAATAAAAAAACCACGACATGTGATCCAGGCAAATCGCTCAAGAAACACACTGAAAGGGAGATGGGGGGGCGAACATTAACAGGCCAAAGACAAACATTTCTGCAGACATGAGTGCGAAAAAAAAAAACCTCGTATCTGGAGCAGAGGTTCTTGTGACAGTTGAGGACACTGTGAACGATGATAAACGTTCAGACCTTCGTGAACTCTGTTTTAAGCGAATCCATGGAACCTATCAACACCACATCAACAGAAAATCTCAGAGGTCATGAACGAGTTTTCTGACCGATTTACCGACATTCCAGGAACGACTGAACTTGGTGAGCATTCTGCGGGGCTCCCTCTGTCTGTTCCAGTCAGGTCAAAACCTTGTCCGACTCCATGTGCTGCCAGGGATTCTTTGAAGAAAGACATTGATGACATGTGAAAGACGGGCATGATTCGTGAGTCCAATAGCTCTATATATGCTCCTTCTGTTGTAATTGTCAACAGGAGAGACGGTACAAATCACACGAGTGGACTACTGGAAGCTAAACATGCTCACAACTCTCGGTCCAAAACGGATTCCTGTTGTTTGTTTTTTCGTTTTGGTCGGGGGAGGGAGAAGGGGGGGGGGGATCCACCTCTCTGTCTTTGTATAACAAAATATTAATCTCCATGTCGAGCTACGTGATTCGTCCGGATTCTGTTGACTTTCCTGTGACCGGGAGATAGAGACTGCGGCATTTATGTCCCTTCCCTTTCGCTGCACCCTGTTGCTGGGGCAGGGAAGGGAGAGAACCCAAGCTTGCAAGACACAATTCAATCAGCGGGGTGGCTGTTCGGAGCCTGAGGGAAGATTGGGAAACTGGAAGATGGGGTGTGCGGTCACACAGACCACGCGCTGCTAAAGAGTTTAAAAGCTTTTCTTAACGTGTGAGAATATCTCTCTCTCTCTCTCTCTCTCTCTCTCTCTCTCTCTCTCTCTCTCTCTCTGCGTATGTGCGTACGTGCTGCGTGCGTGTGGTGTGTGTGTGTGTGTGTGTGTGTGTGTGTGTGTGTGTGTGTGTGTGTGTGTGTGTGTGTGTGTGTGTGTGTGTGTCTGTGTCTGTGTCTGTGTCTGTGTGTCTGTGTGTGTGAATCACACAAACAAAATGTGACACATCGCTAACCTCTTAAAAGCTTTCTTCCTGAACCTGTCTGCGCATGAAGGTTGTGTGTGTGTGTGTGGTGTGTGTGTGTGTGTGTGTGTGTGTGTGTGTGTGTGTGGTGTGTGTGTGTGCGTGCGTGTGTGTGTGTGTGTGTGTGTGTGTGTGTGGTGTGTGTGTGCGTGCGTGTTTGCGTGCGTGTTTGCGTGTGTGTGTGTGTGTGTGTATGTTGTGTGTGTGTGTGTGTGTGTGTGTGTGTGTGTGTGTGTCTATGTGTATGTGTTTGTATGTGTGTGTGTGTGTATGTTTGTGTATGTGTGTGTGTGTGTGTGTGTGTGTGTGTGTGTGTGTGTGTGTGCATTTATGACTGTGTGTGTTAATGTGTATGAGGGTGTGTTCATGTATGTGTGTGTGTGTCAATGTGAGCTTGACAGCGCATGCATGCGCGCGTTTGTACGCGTGTGTGTATGTATGTGCGTGCATACGGAGGGGACGGGGTGAGCTTTTAGCAGCAGCACCAAACAGCAGCTTACACCCAGACACCGTGCAATGATTTCATTTTGTGCGCTGTCAGTACCCAACCCCAGCCTCACACCATTCACAGAGAAGAGAGTGAGAGAGAGAGAGAGAGGACAGAGAGAGAGGAGAGAAGAGAGGGAGAGAAAGAAGAGAGAGGAGAGAGAAAGAGAGAGACAGAAAGAAAGAGAGAGAGAGAAAAAACATGATCTTACGCACTCTATGGATGACTCGTTAGCATCCCTCTCTCATCTCTCTCTCATCTCTCTCTCTCTCTCGTCTCTCCCTCTCTCCCCTCTTCTCTCTCTCTTGCTCTCCATCTCCCTCCTCCCTCCCTCTCCCTACCTGTATCTCTTTTCCTCTCCCCTTGTGTGTGTGTGTGTGTGCGTGTGTGTGTGTGTGTGTGTGTGTGTGTGTGTGTGTGTGTGTGTGTGTGTGTGTGCGTTCCCATATGTCTTTAACTGACCCAGAGACATAGACACACATGGACAGTATGGAAACAGGCAGCCAGCCAGGATACACACACACACATTGCACACACATCCGCGCGCGCGCGCGCGCGCGCGCGCACACACACACACACACACACACACACACAACACCACACACACACAACAACACCCACACACACTCAATCATTCACTACCTGACGCACATTCTCACTCGCACACCAGACCAGATCAGCTCATTCACTCTCTCCTCCTCTCCGCTCTTCACGTCTTCTCTCCGCCTCTCTCTCTTCTCTCTCCTCTCTTTCTCGTTCCCCTCTCCCCGCTCTCATACTCTCTCTCTCTCTCATTTACACACACACCCACACACCCACACACACACCACACCATACCCACCACA
>JADBJO010009257.1:0-2500 GCA_016801955.1 Conus betulinus
TTGTGCGCTCATATGCATGTGGTGTGTGTGGATATATGTGTGTGTGTGTGTGTGCGTGTGTGTGTGTGTGTGTGTGTGTGTGTGTGTGTGTGCGCGCGCGCGCGCGCTCATATGTAGGTATGCGTGTGTGTGTGTGTGTGTGTGTGTGTGGTGTGTGTGTGTGTGTGGTGTGTGTGTGTGCGTGCGTTTGTACGTGCATGTGTGTGTGTATGTGTGTGTGTGTGTGTGTGTGTGTGTGTGTGTGTGTGTGTCTGTCTAGCCATCTGTCTGTCACCTGGCATTGAACAGTATATCTGAAATCCTACAGATAGATCCGAAAATTTGGATCTTACAACGGAGGAACACAATAGCTGAATAGACCTTTTTTTTTTTTTTTTTTCCAGCTTTTTTTTTTTTTTTTTTAAATCAGATTTGTCAATGAAAGGCAAGAGGTTGCATTAAAGATCACAAAAATGAAGCTGAACATGATTCTTCTCCAAAAAATATGCTCACCTCTCTCTGTCATAAACCTCATCAACAGCCTCAAAGTTTCTGCGGAAGTGCTCAGTGACTTAGATATGCTCACCTTTCTCTGTCATAAACATCATCAACAGCCTCAAAGTCTTTGCGGAAGTGCTCAATGACTTAGATAATGCTCACCTTTCTTTGTCATAAACCTCATCAACAGCCTCAAGGTTTCTGCGGAAGTGCTAAGTGAGGTAGATAATTCTCACCTTTCTCTGTCATAAACCTCATCAACAGCCTCAAAGTCTCTGCGGAAGTGCTACGTGACGTAGATAATGCTCACCTTTCTCTGTCATAAACCTCATCAACAGCCTCAAAGTCTCTGCGGAAGTTCTCAGTGACGTAGGATCCTCTCACACCCCCGTCCATCACATCCGTTCATGTTGGATCTTCATGTAAGGTTGTCGCTTGCGTTTTCCCGAGGAACGGTCACAAGACTACAGTTTTTCGGTTTTTCACTAAAAAGAACATGGCCCTAAAATGCACATGCTTTCACACACACACACACACACACACACACACACACACACACACACACACACACACACACATACACACACACACACACACACACCATGCCACCCTATCCCCCCCACCCACCCACCCACACACACACATATATACATACATAGACTCGCGCGCGCGCGCGCACACACACACACACACACACACACACACACACACACACACACACACACGTATAAATGCACGCGTGCAGACAGAATCATATATATGCACACCCTGCGCGCGCATGCGCGCGTTTAAACACACGCACACACACAATACACAGCGGATGACTAATTAGAACCCGGATTGAACTGCTGTTGTTCACAGTAAGAAATGGAGAAAAGACGTATGATTAGCGCAGACTTGAGTTTTCTTGAGGAACCGTCACAAGACTACCAGTTTTCGGATTTTTCACTAAAAGGAGCGTTGCCCTAAAATGCACACACACACACACACACACACACACACACACACACACACAGAGGATGACTAATCAGAACCCGGATTGAACTGGTGTTCACAGTAAGAAATGGAGAAAAGACGTATTATTAGCATAGACTGACTTGAAGAGAGACTTTGGACACAGTGGACATCCAGAAGCAAGCTGTTACAATTGGCAACTCCAAAGTACTAAAAGGCACGACCTTCCTGGACCTTTCGACAGTCCGGAATGACGAATTTTCGATTTTTTTAGCCAACCAACAAAGAGACCGATATGGAATCTACAAGTTAAGAAGTTCACAGAGGCACGGAGGAGCAGCGCTGGAAATGACGCTGCGACAGATTGTAGCTTTGTTATACTCGATCCTACAATATACAGGCAACCAGTGCAGCTCACACACATGGTCCTGCTTGGGCGATCTGTCGATCGGAAGGGCTTCACAATGCATAACTCAACTATTTCTTTTCCAGTGTTGTTTTGTGAGCAGGCCAGCCAGTATAGACTAGGAGGGACAGAACGAATTTACACACAAGTGTTGTAGTCGTCTTTGAATAGACAGCGCTGGATAGAACTGAATCTGCTCAAGTCAAGATGATCATTGTGAAAGACTCTGTTTATCAAACCTCTCAATGATAGAGACTTATCAAACATTACAAGCAGATTACGAATAGGTTCACATAAAAATTCAATGAATACTTCACACACACAAAAAGATAGAAGGAAAATATATTTGAACGCATGGTGTATCGATTACCTTTTTTTTTTTTTCTCTTTTTTAATTTTCTGTCTCTTTTTTTTGTTCGGGGTGGGGGGTAGGAAGTTGGTGGAAGAGCATTGTTTATTAATGTTGTGGGCACAATCCTGTGTAAAAGTGACTTAAGAAAACGTATTTTCTTCAAAGTAAGATTTTTGACTATATATTTTTGTATAACTGGGTAAACATAGAGCAAGACTTAATGAGAGTCAGTGATGTGAAAAAAAAGGACAAGTTTAAACAAATAAACAAGTAGGGTCCCAACTCATCTCCCTGAGGAACTCCATACGAAA
>JADBJO010009257.1:15000-22500 GCA_016801955.1 Conus betulinus
CTGGATCACTGGACATTGACGACTGAATCATTCTGCACAGAGACACATGAATCACTGAAAACAGGCAACAGAATCACTGGTGATGGACAACTGAATTACTGGACGTGGACAACTGAATCATTCGACATGGACAACTGAAATTACTGGAAACAGACAACCGAATCACTGGACATAGACAACTGAATCACTGGACATAGACAACTGAATCACAACTGAATCACTGGACATAGACAACTGAATCACTGGTGACGTACAACTCAATTAAAGAATGAGGACAACTGAATCAGTGGACATGAGCATCTGAATCACTGGACATGGACAACTGAATCACTGGATATGGACAGCTGAATTACGGTCTTGGAAGCTGAATTACTGGACATGGACAATTGAATTACCGGAAATTGACAACTGAATTAGTGGACATTGACAACTGAATTGACAACTGAATTAGTGGATATGGACAACTGAATTAGTGGATATGGACAACTGAAGCACTGAAAACAGACAACGGATTCACTGGTGACGGACAACTAAATTACTGGACTTGGACAACTGAAGCACTGAAAACAGACAACTGATTCACTTGTGACGGACAACTAAATTACTGGACTTGGACAACTGAAGCACTGAAAACAGACAACTGATTCACTGGTGACAGACAACTAAATTACTGGACTTGGACAACTGAAGCACTGGACTTGGACAACTGAAATCCTGGACATTGAGAATTGAATCAGTGGACACAGACAACTAAACTATCGGACATGGGCATGAACTACTAGACATGGACGACTGAATAAATGGCCATGGACAACTGAATTTTTTGGACATAGACAACTGAATTATTGGATATGGACAACAGAATTATTAGATATTGACAACTTAATTATTCGATATGGACAACTGAATTATTGGACTTAGACGAGTGAGCTACTGGACTTTGACAATTGAATTATTGGACATGCAACAACTGAATTATTGGACATGTGTCAACTGAATTACTAGACTTGGAAAACTGAATCATTGAACATGCAACAACTGAGGCTCTGGACATGGACGGCTGACTTACTTAATAGGGACAACTATAAAAAAAAAAAATGTAAAAACAAAACAAAACAAAAAAAACAAAAACAAAAAAAGGTCTGTAGCAACCAAGTGAATTTAAGCACAAAAAGAAAGAAAGGAAAAAAAAGGTGTGAAACATGACTGTAGAGAACAGGATGGAAGATACAAATTGAATGTGAAAAGAAAAGAAAAAAAGAAAAAAAAAAAAGGAGCAGTGTTCCAGAGCACCTGTTTCACAGATTTGCTGCGTGCAAATATAATTTCAAAAAGATTTTTTTTTTCTAATGTTGTATTATCGATGGGCAAAAAATAAATCAGGGAGTGGGGTGACGTTCTGAAGATTTCCAGCTGAAAGAAGAAGAAGAAGAAGAAGAAGAAGAAGAAGAAGAAGAAGAGGAAGGAAATAAACCGAAAGAGGGCACATGACATGCCTGTATATTTCTGGACATGGACGACTGAATTTATGGGTACAGACATATAGGTATAATTACATGGTGGACATGGATAACTGAATTACTTATACATGGATAATTGAATTACTGGGGATGTACAACTAAATTTTTCTGGAACACGAACAGCTAAATTTCTGGACATGGACAACTAAAAAACTGGGAAATGGGCAACTAAATTACCGGACGTGGACACCATTGATTCCTGGATAAAATGAATTACCGGACATGGACTGAACCACTGAACATGGACCTCCGAATGACAAGTCATGGACAACTGAATCATTGAACATGGGCAAGACCATTGTAGGACACGGGACAACTGAACTACTATTGGACACGGACAATTGGACATGGACGTACAGGACGAAGAACTGTACAGTGCATGGAAGAGGAGGGGGGGGGGAATAACGTCCTCCAACACTTGCATCAATATCACTTTTTTTTTTTTCTTTTTATGGAATCAACTTGTAGACGTGCTTGTACTCATAAGAATAAGATACAAACAATTTTGACTCTGAATAGGGATGGGAAAAAAAAAAGAAAAAAGAAAAAGAATGATAACAAAAATGAAAAATGGTCGTACTTTTAAAGGGGGGCAACTGACACAGGAAGTTTCCACTAAGAACGCCATGCGCAGATGCCAGTTACGCTGGGTTACAAACCAAGCTTCAAAAATGTCGTCTGTAAGTTCCGCTAGAGGAAACGGGCAGACGTGAGTATTTTATCACTTTTTACTTTCGTTTCTTCGGTCGTATGTGTCATAATAAAAGATACAGTTGAAGAAAGCAACACGATTTATTTTTAAGCAGAAGATACCCGTACAGAGAATGTTCCTTTCCCTTTTCTTTTACAGCCGTTGTCGAAGAAAGTACCTGAAAACCCCAAGTTCAAACATGTGCGGGCGACTGTTGATACAGGTAAGAACTTGAACAATTATCTGACCCAGGTTAGTTGTTACAGAATGTCATTACACACACACACACACACACACACACACTCTCTCTCTCTCTCTCTCTCTCTCTCTCTCTCTCTCTCTCTCTCCTCTCTCTCTCTCTCTCTCTCTCTCTCTCTCTCTCTCTCTCTCTCTCTCTCTCACACATTATGAACATGATATCATTTCAACATAGTATACAGTGCACTTACAGACAGATAATGCATGCCTGAAAACTGGTTGTTCTGTGACCACAATATATTTCACAAACACACTGCAGTATAATTCAAACAAGCACAAACTCGCTCACTCACATGCAGGCTCATGCACAATATCGATTTTTTCGTGATTACCTACTTCTCAGTGGAAATGGGCTACATTGCACACAAATCTTTGCTGTGATGGCACATACCCACACAAGCACACACACACACACACACACACACACACACACACACACACACACACACACACACACACATGCACTCAAACACACACACACACACACACACACGACACACACACACACACACACACACACACACACACACACACACACACACACACACACACACACACACACACACACACACACACACACACACACACACATACACACAACACAGTTTACAAATTTACAGACTAATGTAATGCATGCATAGAAGCTTTTTTGTGTTATGACCATAATATATTAGACAAACACACTACACTTCGGGGGGGAAGGGGGGGGGGGTGGGGGGTCAGTGCTGACTAAAAAAAATGGGTGTTTTTAGAAGATTTGAAGGAGGCTGTCACAGGAGAATGCGTATTAAATTAGTGAGTGGAAGAGTATTCCAGATGGGTTGGACTCTAGTGGGAGTGATGGCACTGACCAAAGATTTTTCTTGGTTTGTTTTGAAGGTGGTGTGAAAGGGAAGGGTGGGTTGTGGGCATGGTGTGGACACATATAATGAATGTATTGGTGTTCTTGGCAGTAAAACATAACATGACAATGATGGTTTAATTCAGCTTAACCTTTCCGTACGCCGTGGGTGTGAAACCACCCACACACATGGTTTTTGCTCTGTAACTCAAGTAATTTTGATGATTCAACTTTCCTGAAATTTCATGACTTTGTCTATAATGTATCATACTACATATCACCTGAAAATTATTTTGTTTTGTGCATAAACAAAGAAATAATTAAACAATAAATATACAGTACGTCGTGGGTGCGATCACACCCATACTCTCAAAGAACAAACCTTGCGTGCTGTACGTCGTGGGTGTGAGGCCACCCATACTTACAAAGAAGAAGAAAACCGTTCGTGCCATATGTTGTGGATATAAATAAACACTAAATATACAGTACGTCATGGGTGTGACTACACCCATACTCTCAAAGAACAAACTTTGCGCGCTGTACGTCGTGGGTGTGAGGCCACCCATACTTACAATGAAAAAAAAACCGTTCGCGCCATATGTTGTGGGTGTGACGTCATGCATGCTTGCCGGCTAGAGACGGAGAAAGACGCGTGAATCACATCCCAGTTCAAGTCTGCGGTAAGTTTTATTACTATAAGTTACTACATTAGATTGATTTATCTACAACAATTCTGAGTGATTTGTTTTTCCTTAGAAAGAGAATCAGTGGGAGAACTGATTGATAATGCTTTTTTTTTTTTTTTTTTTTGTTGATAGTATGTATGTCTGAAATCCATTGATCTAAAAAATCTATATCTGCAGTACTTATTATAGTATAATTAGGGTGCGAGTAGTGATATGAATTTTTGTTAACCCCAATTACATCGAAATGAAGAAAAGCCTGGAATGCCAAAATGTTGGCTATGGGAAATAGGGGGACTTGTAGGAAAAAAGGAAGGAGAAAAAGTCCACGCCCACACCCACATGCACACACATCATCATCACATGTGCATACAAGCACACACAAGTAGCAAACAAGACTATCATCTTGCAGGCACAACTGATTCACAATACACTTGTAAACGCATGCAAATGGAATTGTACATGCAAGTTTGCTGAAGGAAAAGTCAAAGTTGCTTTACGAGCAGATGTGGGTTACTGTACACCCACGATGTACGGCAAGGGATTAGCTCTAACTCACAAACCATGAGTTTCTGTACACCACAACGTACGGCAAAGGATTAGTTTCTATACAGAAACCATGGGTTACTGTACACCCGCGGCGTACGGCGAGGGATTAGTTTCTATACAGAAACCATGGGTTACTGTACACCCACGGCGTACGGCGAGGGGTCATTCCTTCATTGAAAGCATGGGTTTCTGCACACCCAGGAAGTAGAGCGCGCAAAAATTTTGGCGACGTACGGGAAAGGTTAACACAAATTGAAAAAAGCAGCAAATCTTGATTCTCTCTCTCTCTCTCTCTCTCTCTCTCTCTCTCTCTCTCTCTCTCTCTCTCTCTCTCTCTCTCTCTCTCTCATACATACACACACACACACACACACAAGCACACACACATACACACACGTACACACACACACACACACACACACACACACATACACACACACACACACACACACACACACACACACACACACACACACATTTATGTTTTGTCCATACTAGCTTATTGTAATTCAGTTCTTGCTGGTTACCCACAGAAAATTGTAAAACCTCTCCAACAAGTTCAAAATTCTGTTGCCAAACTTGTCTTAAAGTGTACAAGTTTCAGCACCGCACATCTCTCTATAAAAGGTTTACTGGCTTCTGGTCGAACAAAGAGAAAAATGCAGGACCCCCTGTGTTTGCTACCAAGCCATTACTAGAATACCCCAATACCTTTCAGAGCCTCTGAAGATGTATGTACCATCACGATCTCTCCATTCTTCAGCTGAAGACTGAATCTTCGACATACGAAAGTTCAATAGTGAAAGGCATGGTGAGGGGGGAAAGGGTGGGGGTGGGTGGAGAAAGCTTTTTTGGCTTTCCTGTTGCACAAACTGGAAATCGCTGCCTGCATTAGTCTATTACACTCATTGTTCAAAGCATTACCCTCATTGTTCAAAGCATTACCCTCATTGTTCAAAGCATTACCCTCATTGTTCAAAGTTAATCTAAAAATGTTTCTTTTCAGGTAATATTTTTCCTGATACCCTCCTGTTTTATGTGCCTGTTTGTGATAGTTGTTGCGATGTTAGTAGTGTGTGTGTGTGTATGTATGTGTGTGTGTGTGTGTGTGTGTGTGTGTGTGTGAGTGTGTGTGTGAGTATGTGTGTGTAATGTGTGGTATTTGTGTGTGTTTATGTGTGTGTGTGTGTGTGAAGGGGGGGGAGGTGCGTGTAGTGCAGTAGAGTTTTGTGTGTGTGCGTGGACATTCATGCACATGTGTATTATGAATATACATGAGTGCGTGGAATGGGCTTGAACATAGGTGTGAATATGCTGGGGAGGAAGTGAAAGAGCACAGGGTATTTGTGAACAAATGTGTATGTTGTAAATGTGTGTGGTGCTTGCTTGTTAGTGTAATTGAAATTTTGGAAAGTACTGTGGCAACTTAAGGTATCCTCTTATTATCATTGTTATTATTATCACATGCACACACACACACACACACACACACACACACACACACACACACACACACACACACACACACACACACATATGAAGAAAAGCTGTAAAGCTTGTACTTTAATCCTCAATAAAGGTAATTTTGACTTGACTTCACTCACACTCTCTCTCTCTCTCTCTCTCTCTCTCTCTCTCCCCTCACACACACACACACACACACACACACACACACACACACACACACACACACACACACACTCAAGTATATATGCAAGCGTACACGTACACACACACACGCACGCACACACACACACACACACACACACACACACACACACACACACACACACACACACACACACACACACACGTACACATACACACAGGTACAGAAGCAGTCACAGTCCCTTTCTACAGAACAAAACTACCTTTACATGCCTAGCAAGCTGTCTTTTACAATACTAGCAGATGTGCAGCCTAAAGGATGAAGATATGAAAAAAAGGCAGTTTTCTGATAAGCTACTCTCTCTCTCTCCTTAACATACATAGGCCCATGTACACAGATATCATCACCACCTACACTCCACACACATGGACACCTGCACCATACACATCCATATCATGCTTTTTTGGTGGGTTGGTCGTGTCAGTGTGCACATGACACACTGATCATCATATCTGCCACCAGTACCACAGCAGGCAGGCACTATGTTTACATATGAGAGAGAGAGAGTCTGAGAGAGAGAAAGGAAAGGAGAGAGAGAGAGAGTGTATGTAGTAATTGTAGTACTAGTAGTAGTAGTGGTGAGCAGTGGCAATGTTGTGAATGTGTGAAAAAATAACGGAAGAGTGTACTTTGTCAAGGATCATAAATCAGGAGTGAAAAAAGGAGGAAGTGGCAATGGAGAGAGATTAATCAAGGATGTTGGAACAAATGGCCCAAGTCGTTGATGAACCATCAAATGGATCATTGGATGAAACAGCAGTTGGAAGAAGCTGGAATAGTGAAAAGCTTTCAGTTCACGCTAGTTTGTCGTATTTGAAGTGGACTTAAGGTGTGTGCTCCAGACTGTATTGTTTTTAACATAACGTTAAACAAAATTTCTGGACAGGATGTAGTTGTGCAGTGGGCATACCCAGGAACTCTCCTAGAATTTCAGGGATTTTGTTTTTGCTTTTACTCAGTTGGAGTCCTGCAAGAGAAAAATAAACCAAACAGTATGAAGCAACATCTTTCATTTCAAAGTAGCAGATAGGATTATGAATGCACATTGTGCCTCAGTGGACCGCTCAAACAGTTCAAGAAAACGTGTAGATGTTTGGTTGGTCAGCCAAACTGCTGGTGCATCTCTCATGCCTCAGTTTTTCTTAGACAAACAAGACACAGTTGCCCACAGCAAAATCCACTTTCCTGCATACCATGCTGAAGAATTCTCACACAGGTAGAACTGCCACGTCTCCTGTTTTAAACCAGTGTATCTTCCTCTGCAGTGATTTCACTTGACGACAAAGATC
>JADBJO010009257.1:27500-32500 GCA_016801955.1 Conus betulinus
TCTATCTATACATCAGTCATATATTATTCTCGCTTCTCTGCCTTTTGGCTAAGATCAAAGTGTAGTATCTGTTCTTATCAGCTTAATATATGATATGCCCCCTACCTGGGGGGCTTCAGTATTAAACAGATTTTTGAGCCTCGGTGAAGAACCACGGTCTTGCTCTGCCTTCGCCACGGGTCGGCCTGGTGTTGCAGTTTTTATATATTATCTTTCTATTCATATGTCTGTTTATCTGTCTGTCTTTCTCTATTTGATCGTAAAACTTTGGCTCAGATGCCTTAATATCCAGATAGGGAGCGGAGCTAGCACCAAAAAATATCTGAGCACCATGTTCAGAATGATCGTCAGGCACATAGATCTTTACATTCACAGAGAATGAAGAAAAGAAGAATGTCAGCATACATACAAGCATGAATAAGCATACATTTTAAATAATCCTCTTAAAGTATAAATTGTCATAAGAGTACAGACATACATTGTGGGCACTACAACAACAATACTTACCAGTTGTCCCATTCGGAAACTCTCTCAATGACTTGTACACATCCAGTCCGATCTTTTGACTCTGAGCAAAGTTACAAATAGCATGAAAATCAGAACATGAGAGAAAATTTGCTAATTAGTGGATAGATTACCATTGTCCCATGGCTGTAAGTCACAAAAAGGGTGCCTTGGTGGAGGTTGGAATGGTCAGGAACCTCCACAGCACCCTGTCCTCAATCATGCACAACAAGAGAGAGTCCTGCCCTCCACATTGTCCATGCATGCCTTGTCAGTCTGCTCTCCTGATGTTTCCCACAGGATATGGTGGTGGATGCAGAGCTATGGTAGGGTACATGCTCAAACTAGGCAAGCAGGCAATGCCATTGCCCTTGACTGACCCAGCAGCTGTGAATGGGGAGCATGGTTTTCACTGTAGATCTGTGGGAATGTCTTTAGTAAGGGGGGAGGGTGTGTATGTGTGTGTGTGTGTGTGTGTGGGGGGGGGGGTAGCTTTTGCAGAAAGCATAATCCATGACACAAACCAGTCTATCTTTTGGTATTTGTGTGTTTCAGAGAAAGAGAGAGGGAAAGACTCGTACACAGACAGTTGTCTGTGTGCTGTGTCTCAATACGGAAGTGTAGTTTACATGTACATATACCACAACAACAACAAAAAGAAAAGGTTGATTAAGTTTTTACAGGTCACATTAAGATCCATATGAACACATGTATAGTAGGCAAGAGCAACCAGTAATCACTCTTTGTACCATAACTATACAACCATTCTTAAATGCTTGAAGTGAATTTATCAACACAGAACGCTATGTGTTTCTGATTTTCAGGCATTCACTTTTGTGTAAAAACCTAGCAGAAAATCATTTTCGGGATACATTTGAGCAGAGCAGTTGATGTGAATCTATGATAGTAGTGGGGGGTATACTTTTTTTTACATAATGATATGTAAATCGTGGACACACCAAAAATTACACAAATCCTCAAATACCTGACCATTGTATTGTTTGCCATTTGTATGCAAAAGCTCGATGATGTTCAAAAGAGAAGAGACTTGCATAATTTGCTCTACAAGTCTCTGGGAATGGTAGTTTTTGTCACAGCAGTGAAAATATTGCTTACCCTGGGGGGCGATGTTCACATCCGTTTTCATGTGCCTGTTGTTCCATTGATTTGGAGGTAGATGAAGCTTCCAGCGACTGATTGTGGTTGGACTGGAACCAGTTTGCAGGTGCTGGTGGTGATAGTGTGCAGGGGAGTCTGTGAATGGTGGTGTGTTTCTTTCTTTGTTTTTTTTTCCCCTAACCCCCTCTCTTTCTGATTTTTTTCCCCCTATGTAAACACAAGAAACCTTTTGTTGAGAAGCAGCTCATCTCACCCCCAAAAGACAAAGAAATGTGGTGACTTCAGGGTCTGTATGGAAAAAAAAAGAAAGAAAGACACACACACAAAAAAAAGCTTGAAAGAGGAGGAGGGGTTTCAGATTCTGGAAGGAAAAAATGTGAATGAAAGATTTTATTTTCAAGTAAACTGCAGAATAAAAAAAATGCAGCAGAATATCACTAAAGCGGAATGCGATAGTCTGAATTTGTGATAGGTATGCTGTGGAACTTGGAATTTGTCATAAGCATGTCTGTTCAGTGTAGTGATTGTGTCATTTTTGTTCAGATTATTATTTGATTTGTTTTTAAATATGTTACCATAGTCTTTTGGTAAGTGTACTTGGAAAAAAAATGTTTACCTGTTTGTGTATGGATTTGGGAATAGTGTTAGACATAAATTGCTGAGACATAATTGGATGTTACAAAAGTGTTCATAAGGATCAATACCGATAAGTGTTTATGCCCTCAAGATTTCTGCATTCTGAAGATTTATGCTTCACTGATAAATCGTTAGTTCTTCTCAGTTCATGCATCTTTGAAGTTTTAATAACCTCAGAATTTGTCTCAGCACGCTGATGGGGCTGGTTTTGTCTTTATTTTTGTCTTATTAGATAGGTTAAAATGTGAAGACTTAAATTTGTCAGTTCTTTGTCTCTGCGCACTAGTGTTTAATTTCTTTTATTGTTTTTGTTTCTGTCTTATTACATTGTTTAAAATATGGAGAGTTAAATTCATCAGCTGATGCGCTGGAAAAAAAGAAAAAAAAAGTGGGACTGATGATTAAGGACTGTTGAAAGGAAAACATTTTCTCGTAGCTAAGGACTGAGTCAGGTGTAACTGATTTGTACAAGAGGTGCTCATTCTCGTTGAGCTTATTACATGTGTGTGCATTTGACCAGGCACCCTGTTAATTGGCGTTTCTAGATCACAGCATCAGGAAAATGAGGAAAAAAAGAGCCCGAACAGAAAGAAAGTAGCGATGGGAAGAGGGTTTGGACAGTGACTGTTGACATACTTTCAGTCCTAGCAGTGAGTGATTTAATCTTGATGGACTCTCATGCTGGGTAAGTTGCCAGTTCTGACAAGACCACAACCTGCAATTCCCCTGAAATGTGATCCTTGATAATAACGCGTCATTGTGCAAGTGGCAACAGTTGGTAGTGTTGGGCTGAAGATTATACCTGGCCAGAAAAAAAAAAAAAAAAAAAAAGGACGGGTAGTGGTTTGCCAGAAGGTTGTCCAGTGTGGTGTTGCTCCATTGGACGGCAGTTCCGTTTGGAGTTCCTCTGTTTCACAGTTAATTCTTGGGGTTCTTTTCTTCATGAACATCTGTTGGTCCTGGTTAAGTGGTTGTTTCCTGTGATAGTGGTGGTGTTTTGCTTCAAATATTCAAGTAGATTTTCAAGGTAGAAACTTTGAAGTTGGATATCTTTTGATAAAAAAATTTTTTTTTTTTAGTTTGGTGGTGAGGGGAAGGGTGCAAGGAGAACTAGGGAAAAAGGCATTAGAAGTGGAAAGAGAGAACGTGCAAAAACTAATGTTTAAAGAAAAAAAAAAAAAAAAAAAGAGATGATAATGGTGATATTATGAAGGGTGTGGGTGTGTGATTGTGTTAGCATCTCTAGATATCTGTACAAGTGTATGAAAAAGGCAAAGCAGATACTTAGGAGAGGGAAAAAAATGAGCTGGGGATGAAGCACAAAAGCAATGTATTGTGAGTACACTAAGTGGTAGATTTCATTATCACCACGATTTATTTTTTTATCTTCAAAAATTGAGCTTGGATATACATATTAATGATCAATTATAAATGAAATTAGGATGTGTTGCATTCAGAATCAAAGAAACTGATATTCATGTGTGTAAGCATCATGTCATCTAAGCTAAGAAAACTGTATCTTCATATTTCCTTTTTGTCTTTTAAACTGATTGGTTTGGATAGTGGACTGAAGCATATTGTATATAGTTTTCCGTAAAGCATAGTTTGCATATATGTGTGTGTGTGTGTGTTTGTGTGTGTGTGTGTGTGTGTGTGTGTGTGTGTGTGTGTGTGTGTGTGTGTGTGTGTGTGTGTGTGTGTGTGTACTTGCATGCATGTGAACATGCGTGTGTTTATGATAGGATTTGAGAGAGAAAGAGAATGATGTTCCACCAGCAACCACGTTCTTTCCAACGATAAGCTTTAAGCATACTTTAAGGCATCATAATTTTCATCATCAGTTTCATTTACAGTCATTGTGTTGTTGTTTTTTTCTAATTCTTTTTTTAAGATTTAAGAAATTCTGACTCTACAGATTTATCTCACAGCACCATCGATGACTGCATTTTTTTTTAAAAAGAAAGTATAAGTAATGAAACAATACCATGCTCCACTCAGCTGAATTATCATTACTTGACTTGGGGCAAAAGAAGAGGATAGAAACGGTGATTGAGCAGTAGAGACCAGTCCAGAATGCCTAAGAAAGGGGCAGCACCCTGCCACAACTTCAGCTTCTCTTTCAGTCGAAAGGAATATAGGCCTAGGCCAAAACTTTTCCGGGAAGATCGGCGCACCTTGCAGTGCATCCTTGTGGATTCTGTCAGAGGTATTGGCATTTTAAATTTTGTGTGAAAGGAGTCAACATTTTGTTATAGAAAGTTTTTTTTTCTTTTGAATTCAGCTTTAAGTGCTTTGAACCACATGTGTTTGAACTTTTTTTTTTTTTTTTTAAATTCAGCTTAAAGTGTTTTTGAACTACAGTGTTGTAAGATTTTTTTTTTCTTTTTAATTCAGCTTTAAAATGCGTTTAACCACTTGCGTTTTCTGAGTAATTTATTTTCATCTCGTTCATGTTTTGCCTAGTGTTCTTTCTGGTAAATCTGTTGGTATTATTATCATCAGTGTGATAATTACTGCTTTCTTTTTCTGTGTTTTTTTGCTATTTCATTAATATGTTTTCATGTTTGCTTTTCTTATATTTTGCTTATTATTCTCTCACTTATTATTGTTTTTTTTCTCAGTGTTATCATTATTATGGTTCTTGTATATTTTGTGTGTAATTTGGTTGGTTCATTTTGTTGTTTGTATCTCTTAATGTTTTGCTTCTTATTCTTTCTTTTATTGATATCAGTATTACTATT
>JADBJO010009257.1:37500-52500 GCA_016801955.1 Conus betulinus
GCATGCATGCGTAAGTGTGTGTGTGTGTGTGTGTGTGTGTGTGTGTGTGTGTGTGTGTGTGTGTGTGTGTGTGCCCATGATTTGTCATTACCTTTCACTGCGGTCATCTCGTATGTGTTAGTGTTTTTTTGTGTGTGTGCGTGTGTGTTTGTGCATGCGTGGAAGGCATACATCCGTTGTGAATTTTTGTGGACCACCAGTTGTGCATGATGTTGAATAATGATGATTCCAACCCAGGAACAGTCCTGAATGTGCTAAACTTAAATGCATTCTTATACCATCCATATAGTACAGTGAAAACGAAGAATCTTGCATCAAATATGAGAAGATAAGTGGTTTCTCGTTCATCATTTTCACGGTCCTAAATATTATTTGCTGTTGCCTGAAGAAGCCCAAATGGTCAAAATGCATTGCATTTTGTCCTGTACTTTGTCCATGCCCTTGGCGGTAACTAACCCCCTCTCTTTCTAAATTTTGCTTCATTTTCCGCCCTCAGTCACTTTGTTTTGAAACATTTTGAAAAATTTTGTAAGGTGTCCATTGTGCTTTTTGTCCTGCTTCTTTGCTTTTGTCAGAATCAGTTGTTGCAAATCTCCTAGAGCTGGCTCCCAAAATACCTGCTTGATGTAGTTGAGGCATTGATGATTCTGTTTGGTACAGCCCAGTTCCCTTGTGTCTGTGAGATTAGTGAAGAAATACACTAGGAGATGTATATGAAGGGTGGGGGTGGTGTGTGACTGAAGTTCAAAAGGACTGTTCAATGCAGTGGAGGTCTGCATTCTCCCGGGTGCCCTCATTGAACATTGAATGCCTCTGGCTCCCAACCACTGGTTTGAGTTACTTGCAATGTGAGGTGACTGTAGGCGGGAATTAAAAAAAAAACCTTTGATAAAAAGTATTTGAAAGAATTCCGCCAGATAACATAGACAAACGAATCACAAGACAAAACACGACCTCTTAGGTCTTCTTCAGGCAAGATAAGCAGCACTCAGCATAAGAATGAGCTGTTACATATCTTATCAAATTCAGCACAAGTGTTGGCTGAGTGCATTGGAACACTGGTTTGAGGTTAGCATTGCCATGACTGGTAAGTAATTGTGCCTTCAGTCTGGTTAAGTCTTCCCACTCCTGTGGCAGTTGATCCAAGTGGCTGATGTGGATGCCATGGTGGAGGACAAGTATACAAGCAGTGAGTGGCATCTTCATAGTGTGTGTATGTGTGTGTGTGTGTGTGTGTGTGTGTGTGTGTGTGTGTGTGTGTGTGTGTGTGTGTGTGTGTGTGTGTGTGCATCAGTGTGTATGTGTGTGTGTGTGTGTGTGTGTGTGTGTGTGTGTGTGTGTGTGTTTGGGCATGTGTTTGTGTATACATTTGTATTGTGTGTTTGGTATTGAGGATGGGAACAGTGGTGATGAAGACAGTGGTGTTGGCTGAGTGATAAAGAGAATATACATGCTGACATATGTGAGTGCTTGCACATGTTTGTGTGTGTGTAAGTGTGTTGAGTGTATTACAGTAAAATCACTGATTGAAAATGAAATATGATTTAATAGATACTACTCTTACAAATGATATTGATAGTATAACCAAAGAACTACCTCTTGTCCACTTATAATATTGATCATACCACCAAAAAACTACCTCTTGCTTCACTAACAATATTGATAATACCACCAAAAAACTACCTCTTGCTCTACTAATAGTATTGATAATAATAGTATTGATAATGCCACCAAAGAACTACCTCTTGCTCTACTGATAGTATTGGTAATACCACCAGAGAACTACCTCTTGCTCTACTGATAGTATGATAATACCACCAAAGAACTGCCTCTTGCTCTGCTGATAGTATTGATATACCACCAAAGGACTACCTCTTGCTCTACTGATAGTATTGATAATACCACCAAAGAACTGCTCTCTTGCTTTACTAATAGTATTGATAATACCACCAAAGAACTGCCTCTTGCTCTACTAATAGTATTGATGATACCACCAAAGAACTGCCTCCTGCTCTACTGATAATATTGACGATACCACCAAACAAGTACCTCTTGTTGTTGAACAACAACTGCCAGACGGTGCAGGCGATTACGAGAGCAGCAGCCGCCCAGACACGGCCGACCTGGAGGTGCAGAAGATCCAGGGTGACGGGGAAGGCGTGACAGGACCAGGGCCAGGGCCAGGGCCAGAGTTGGGGGACGTGCCCTCCTCCCGCGCCGACACCAGCCGATCCACACTGGAAGAGTGAGTCTCGTTTAAAAGAAAAAAAAAGAAAATGAGTAATAACAAAGGGGAAAAAAGTCAAGGAGCGAGTGATGGTCGGTGTGGTTTGTTGGCTGGTTGGTTTTTACTTGCTGAGTACTGGGGATATATGGGAGGTTGTGGCGAGCTGGGGAGCTGGGGGTAGGGGGGTGGAGTGTGTGCGTGTGTGTGTGTGTGTGTGTGTGTGTGTGTGTGTGTGTGTGTGTGTGTGACGTCGCATATGCAAGGTCAGTTTAAGCGCTTCGCAAGGTAAGAGAATGGCAAGTCTCGCTTCTTGGGATCACCTTGGCATCTAAGCAGCGGCACTTGTCTTCAGAAGATTGAACTCCATTTCTCAGGAAAAGGAAAGTGAATGAATGCTTATCATTTTTTTTTCCCCCTTTATTTTTTTTTTTTTTTTTTCCCCTGTTTCATCATTTGTATCTCCATCACGTTCCCCTCCACTGCCTCACCAGTGTTCCTCCAGTGTGGCTCTTTCTGGCTTCTTCATCTGCAGCCACGTCCGCTATTGTTCTGTCACAGCCTCCATGCCAGAAGTTTAGAGGTGGCAGTCAGAATCAAGTCGTCGTGAGGCAACCCATGGGAGGAGACTCTGCACTGCTGACCAGTCATGTCGAGGGTGTTAGTGGAACCTGTTCTGAGCAACTGTTTGTAGGACACCATACACTGAGCTAAACCACCACACCCCTCCCCTCCCCCTGCCACCTCAGAAGTTTCTGTCAGATCATAGACTCGCCATTGTGCACTTTGAGTGGCACAGGGAAAGAAATGCTTTGAGCTTTTGGGGGCATGCGCTCGTGTTCATGATGACAGTTTGATGTTGGTGGCAGGATCCAGCCCATATGGAGAAATACTAAACAAACTCAAAGAGTGAACACATTTTGAAGTCGTGGGAAAAATCAATGAATACATTGATGAGCTCAAAATTTATTGAATCAAACTGTCAAAAAATAAAGGTTAAGGTATGTGTGTTTGTATGTGTGCGTATGTGTGTGTGTGTGTGTGTGTTTATGGGTTTTCATCGTCCCAAGGTAATTTTGGGAAGGGGAGTTCATATCCTGAATAATATATTTGTGGGAGTGGGGGGTAGGGGGTTCACATGCAAAGGATTCAATCACATTTTATTTAGAAAAAACAAAAAAACATATATATATATATATATATATATATATATATATATATATATATATATATATATATATAAACTTTCACAATAAACATATGTCTGTACATGTGTATATATACATTTATATATTTAATGTGAAAGTTTGTTTTATATATATAACAGTAAACTGAGCAGTGTCGATCTTGGTCTCCAACATTGAACTAGATATGTCATAATGATAGGCATGGTGAAACTGCTGACAACCTAAATTGATCAATGTTTCTTAGTCTTCTGATGGTTCACATGTGCTGATCACTAAGTTTCCTTTTCCTTCTGTGATGAAAACGGTGCAAGCCTTTTGCTATGTGCAAAGTTTGTACAGCGTTGATTGACTTTGTAAATGCAAAGTCAGCCACTGAAATTCCATCAGCGGTGCTTTTGAAAAACTTTGCCATACATCTCCTCCGTTCTGGTTGTGGTGGCTGGAAAGTTTAACAAAATGTTTTGCTGTATTTGGTGTTGTTTTTTGCCATTTTTGTCTTTGTACAATGCAGATTCATTTTTTTCGTGTTGCACTCCTGCCGTGTTGATGATTAAGGAAAGGGATTTGCAGGAACAAGTTAGCATTTTGCTTCCTCGAAAACTAGATGTAAGGCCTTGCTGATTGGGCTGTATAATCAACAGAGTTGTGTAAAGTGAAAACATGCTACATGGAGCTATATGCATGTTAGCAAATATGTGATCATCCTATTCAATTCTTTGATTGAATTCATTCTTTGTAATGAAATGCCTGCTTTTAAAATCAGTCAGTGATATACCTTTGATTAATTTTCTTTGTGTTCTTACCCTTTTGCTTCTTTTGTGTATGTGATTTTTTTTTTTTTTAGAATGTGATCTACCCCCATTTTTGTACATGATGTGAAACACTGGTGTGTGTGTGTGTGTTTGTGTTTGTTTGTGTGTGTGTGTGTGTGTGTGTGTGTGTGTGTGTGTGTGTGCAGTTCAGTGCATGTTCAAAAGGAGTATGTGTACTGTATGTGTATGTATTTGCCATCATGTGAGGGTATGTGCAGTGTGTGTGTGTGTGTGTGTGTGTGTGTGTGTGTGTGTGTGTGTGTGTGTGTGTAACGTATGTGCTGTATATGCTTCTATGCCATGTATGACAATTAGGATATCGGTTAAATTCGTGGTCAAGTTTACTTACCCACCAGATAGATCATTACTGCTACTTATGACATTGTGCCCACCCACACCCCACCCCCAACCCCACCTCCCACCCACCCACTCCATCTGTGCTATGTGTGATGGGACAGGGTGATACGTGGGGTTGGGGAGGCAGACCTGGATGACGGCAGTGGCAGTCGGCCTGTGGTCAACACCAGCAACTGCCCCTACCTGCTGCTGGACATCCGTGAGAAAGACGCCTACGACGAGTGCCACATCATCACAGGTAGGTAGTACACTGTCTTAGGGGACAGGACCATGACTCTAGTGTTCTGTATGACTAAGCGGACATTTTTGATATCACAACATAAAATGCTTGATTGTGGCAATTTGCAGCGCAACCACCCTCCCATTCTGGATGTTTGAAAAAATTCTTAACTTTAACTTCACCCCTCCTCTGTTCCTCAGTATGCTAAAATCCCTTCTTTCTTTTTTTTTTTTTTTCTCCCAGCGTAACCGCCTCCCCACCCTCCCTGCCTGCCCACTTTTCATTTTAGGTGTTGGAAAATTCTTAACTGTAACTTCACCCCTCTGTTCCTCAGTATGCTGATGTGCCTTTTTTTTTTCGTTTGTTTGTTTCAACTGATGGTTACATCATTGACTTCCAGTGATAACTTATCTCGGCAGTATGATTTGCTTACTTGAACATCTGTTACAATGTCTGAGGAAGAGGGTTTTGTTTTGCCTGCAGACATGTTAATGTCCTCTTCAACCCCATTCCCCCATCCCACCCCATTCCTGTACCTAACTGCCATAGTGATTTTTTTGTTTCAGAGTGAGTGTGTATGGTGTTTGTGTGTGTGTGTGCCTGTGTGTGTGTGTGTTGGTTTTTTGTCTCGCGGTCTCATCTTCTGTGCATCTGAGTGATCTCACGCCCAGACTGCTCATTCTGGCTCTCCTATACACAATGACATTCAAGACTGTCATTGTGCAGACTTAGTACCATGATCCACTGATGGCACTCAGGATTAAGCTGCCATAGAGCAACACATCAGACGAAACACTGCCTTGCCATGGGATCGTATAGTTCAGCTTCAGTGGTGCCTGCTTTGATCCAATAGATGCAGGACACCATCTTCTAAACTCACTGCTGACCACAGCAGTTGCACAGACTCTGTGTGTGTGCGTGTGTGTGTGTGTGTGTGTGTGTGTGTGTGTGTTCATATGTTGAGGTTTTCTCATTTTCAGTGGTCTTAGATATGTTTGCAGAAGTGAGTGGTGTGTAAACTTGTATATGTTTTGTCTGTGTGTTCACAGTTGAGTTTATTGTGTGTGTTTTAAAACAGTGTGTATGTGTGCATGCATGTCTTCAGGGGTGAACGCTTGCATACATCTGTGGTTACACTTGTATAGGTGGGAGTGTTTCTGCATGCAGCAGTTTTGGTTTCGCTGGGACTGTTTGAAACCTTTAACATTTTTCACGTTTGTTTGTTTGCTTCAGCTCAGAGCTATCCGACTGCCATGCTTGCCAGATCTGTCAACTATGAATCAAAAGATATGCTGCGCTATGTATCCTTACGCTGTGCTGGTGATTATACTTTTATCAGCAGGTTTCTACATATCTGTGTCATGTAAGGATCATGTTGCCTTTCATGTGAGAGAATTTGTAAGTGCAAGTGTGTGTGTGTGTGTGTGTGTGTGTGTGTGTGTGCGTTTGTGCGCGTGCACATGTGTGTGTGTGTGTGTGTGTGTGTGTGTGTGTGTGTGTGTGTGGATGTTTTAGTCATATCAGAAAATGACTAATAGAACCAATCATTTGATTAAATGACTGTGTTTATTCAAGCTTTTTTTTTTTTATTTTATAGGTAAAGCATATTATGTGTTCTGATCAAAGTGATGGTTATTTTTCAGCTGGGACATATATGTAAATGTAGGATCATTGGGGCTTTTACGCAAGTGCATGTGTGTGTGTGTCTGTGTGTGTGTGTGTGTGTGTGTGTCTGTGTGTGTGTGAGAGAGAGAGAGAGAGAGAGAGACATCATGTAAGGTTGTTTCTTTAATGTCGTATACATTAGGATAGAGCATCTTTTTTCATTGTTACGACTTGACAGCACGTAGCATCTGGCATTCAATGTTTTTCACTAACTGTAATTTTTTTTGCCTGCAAGTGTCCTTGGAGTAAATACACACCTGTTGATTTTGATGACACAGTCTTGTTTTATCCAGGGATAGGGTGTTTCTGAAAACGAGATACATAACTTTTGCTAAGTCCAATCAGCTAATCTTCAGCATGATTTAAATTCCACATCATATGTACAGTGCAAACACTTTGGCACTGAGATCCACAGTAATCAGGGCCAGCGTGTTTTTTGGTTTTAATATTTTGATAGTCTTTGTGCATTTAAAATCAAACAAAGTGTGATGATAAGTGTTGATCCGTATATAGATGTATACCAGTTGTGATGGCATGTAGATGGATCTGCATACTGGACAGGTCAGAGCTTTTGTCTGTGGTGACCTGACACTTACAGCCTCTGCAGATCCTGTGTAGACAAGACTGTCCTACACAGCTGGTTGTCAGTGCAATTTTGCATAAAATAGGATGGGTGCTTCCCAGGGTGGAACACACTGATCAGAATTTTGAGAACAAAATATTGTGTTGCAGTTAAGAGTTATAGTACTTTCATCAACAGTACGGTTTATGCCTACACTGCTAACTCAAATCATCCATTCACCGCCTCACTCAGGCTTGTCCTGTTTAAGTGTCAGTCCACAGGGAGCTGTAATCAGATCTTCATTGGCATCCTCCCTACCCTCCTCCCCCTCTCACATCTACTGTCTTTCCTCAGCCTCCACAGAGAGCACTCTGTGCTGCTGTATTATTTTGTTGGTGGCAGTGGTCTCTGCTAATTTCATGCAGGCAGGATGCCGCTGACTGAGCCCTCACTGGCTAGAACAGTTGCCTGACTGCAGAGCCAGACCAATGAACCCAGTCTTCTAGAGTGCAGTTGTCAATCACTTTGGTACTTGGGATTCTGTGGAAATGAAAGTCAGACACAACGTGCACTGTAGTGGAATGGATGTGGCAGGGAATTCAAAGTTTGAGCTCACCCTGAGAGCAGGGCATGCAAAAGTAGAATTTGAGACAATGTTTCCTTATTTCATGATGATCAGTGGTGGCGACGATGTAGGGTAATACTTTTGACAGTTCACTGGAGTTCCATGGTGGTCTGGGACCATGTGTCATGGCAGTATACACTCGGTGCATCCTTTCTGTTATGTTATTGTGTCTTTAAACACTCTTAACTGCTGACATTCTTTGAATTATATACTTCTCTGAAATCTGATGGATGCAGCATAGTTTTGCTTGGGTTGCTGGTCACGTGGGCATTCAAGGCAATGAGGTAGTTGATCAACTTGCCAAGAATGCCACAAAGAAAGATTGTCTGTCCCACACACCAAAATGAAACCCAAAGCTCAGGCTTATGTCAAAGACCTCTGGCAAGAGGAATGGAACTCGCAGACAGATTAAAAATTCTTCCAAACTGGTCAAAAACTTAAAAGCATTTTTTTTTTTTTTTTTTTCACCATGTTCCTGTTGCAGACAGGCCACTCATTTTACACACCCATTCTTCTCTCTTTTCAAAAGTGAAGAAACTCTGTGGTGTATTTCATGTCAAGTGCCACTCGCCATGAAACATGTTTTTGTAGAAGGTTGGGACCTGTATTATGTCAGACACAGAGACTTTACAGCACATTCCATGAAAACCTTGTTCAGAGATGTCCCATCCAATGCAGTTTTTGAACTTTTGAAAGAGATCAATATTTTTCATCTGATCCAAGATTTTGCGGAAGAAAGATGTTAATGAAATTTCCTGTGTGTTTTTAGAAGGCATTTTTATAATGGGTTGTGTGGACATTTGTCTTTTTTTTTCTCAAATATGACGTAAGAGTTTACTTCAGTGCAGTGACAGCCCAGATATGGATCTTTGCGGTGCCCTGGGCTATAAGCAACATAAGAATAAGAATAAGTCCTGACATCAGCAAGGCCCATCAGAGAAAACCATCTACATTTTTGGTCTGAAGATGTGAGCAGCACTTGCCGAGAGGCATCCATAAATGGATCAGATTGTTCTGCATCATCCCAGTCTTCCTGCTGGAGGCCATGCCACACTGAACAGTTCTTGAAAGGATTTGAATATATATATATATACTGTGTGTGTGTGTGTGTGTATATATATATATGTGTGTGTGTGTGTGTGTGTGTGTGTGTGTGTGTATATGTGTGTGTGTGTGTGTGTGTGTGTGTGTGTGTGTGTGTGTGTGTGTGTGTGTGTGTGTGTATATATATATATATGTGTGTGTGTGTGTGTGTGTGTGTGTGTGTGTGTGTGTGTGTGTGTGTGTGTGTGTGTAAAGAACAAACAAAATACAGATATAACAAAACGTATGAAACCAAGCAACACAAATTTTGACCTATCATTGAAGTTGGCCTAGATGTGTTGTTCTGTGCCTTAAAGGATGATGATATGGTTATTATGATAATCATTATTATTCATTTGAACATGCCTGTCCTTGACCCAAAGTAGAAAAATCAAGAAGGAAAAATCATCATCATGTATGACTATGATGAAACACTAGCTCACCGAGCAGCCACTACTTTGGTACAGAGAGGCTACGACAACCTGTTCATGCTCTCTGGAGGTGAGATCTATGCTTTCATTGTGTGGGCAACCCAGATCAGTACTTCTGTAGTTGTAGACAACCTAGCTGTGTACATCCAGTTTATTAGCAAACTAGATCTGCTGTTTCACATGTGTATCAATGTCAAAGCGTGGTCTTCATGTGCATGAAGTAATAAATCCAGACCCAGAGAAAATTTATGAAAGATGAATGGATAAATGATTCAGTAAAATCTTTCAACCCAACGAAAGATGCTGATGGTTAGTTCTTCATTTCCTCACAAAGAGGACTTTTCTTCAGCTCTGTTACAACATTATGGTTGTTGGGAGAGCTGAGTTTTGTGTTCTTTATCAACAGACTGTACATTGCTTTATCTGCACTGGAGAATACTGTTCCTGGTGGGAGGCTTGGATCTGTGAATCATCATTGTCCAGTGTCTTTTGGGATCCAAACTGCCACCAGCCTTGGGAAATCAGAGTTACCTTTTCCCCCCCCCCCCCCCCCCCCCCCCCCCCCCCCCGTGAACTGGAATCCACTGTAATGCAACTGTACTCTGGGGGCACTGAATGGAGGCCATATTTTGTGTATTGTTGGCTGCTGGTGGTTTCTCGCCGTTATCTTGATGCAGCCCACTGGAGACATGTATTATGGTAGAAGTGTGATGATTTGTTTAGAATATGTGACATGTGTATTTCAGGTCTGAAAGTGGGGTACAAAATCATTGCAGCCTGGTAGAATAAGTGTGATGATTTGTTGAATATCATGATTTATGTTATGTGGCATGTGTATTTCAGGTCTGAAAGTGGCATACAAAATCTTGCTCATGATTTGTTTAATATTGTAATTTAGGTTATGTGGCATGTATTATATTTCAGGTCTGAAAATGTCATACAAGATCATTGTAGCCTGATAGAACAAGTGTGATGATTTGTTTAACATCATGAAATATGTTACAGTGATAATTCTTACACACAAATGTGCATCTCTGATGCGTAAACTCCCATCTGACACACTGGAATTCAGGCCAGTGCATCACAAAAATGCACCAAAATTTACCGTAACACGCTGATTTTCTCCTGTATGCAATACAACTCTGAGTCATGCATCACGCAAAAAGGTTTTTTTTATCCTATCCGCCACGATAGAAGTTAAAACTTAGATTTCCACAACAATTTAGAACGTTCTGAATCGATGAACCACTTCTGCTTGAGAACTCTTCGCTACTGAAAACTAACAAGAGTCGTCAAAATAGACTAGGCCTATCCAGTCTTTGATTGGACCACAAGATCACATGTGATTCAGCTAAGTGGGAAAGGCATGGAAAAACGTAGGATTTCAGGTTTTCAGAATCAAAATCTGACAGGTAAGCTGTGGCATGTGGGTGATAATCCAGCGAATGGAACAAAAGTCAAATGATCTATGCAACATGACCAGTTCGGATAATTAAAATGGCTCTGTTCTGGACATACATTTGTGTTGCTCACAGAGCAAGAATGGCCAGTCTACAGTTTCATCGTAGGTTCCACCAGGCGTCCAATGATCATTGCATAGTGATTGGGATTTGGTCCTACAATAAAATTTTTCAACATTGGCCCGCGTAGTGGAAATTCTGTGATGATAATCAAAGAGGACATTCCACAAATCAGGTTTCACTGTGAAAATCCTGATAGTGCAGGTGCTCACATTTACTCATGTTAGTTGATAACACATAAAAATGTAGGAATACGAATATGAACAAATAATATTTCGCACAGACTGGAATGTTCTATCAGCTCTATTATAAGCACCTCTTTTCTAATGTATTCTGTCTCTTTCTCTATGCAGTTATGTGTGTGAGCCAGTGAGAGCATGTTTGTGTGTGTGTGTTCGAGCAGTTTTTAATGGTGACCCCCTAGATATTTTGTGTGAGCCCCTGACGTTTTGCAAGCGAGTTTTTTGTACTGAGTCTGACCCCCTAATTTTTAGGAGACAATTATCACTGTGTTTTGTGGCATGTGTATTTCAGGTCTGAAAGTGGCGTACAAAATCTTCCCTGAGGCCTGATCACTGGCACGGTGCCAGAGGCAGGTGGTGGGGCCGGCAGCAAAAGTAAGACAGCATCCCAGAGTCAGCCGGCAGACAAGAAAGACTTCACAATATCAGACCTGGACTCCCTCGTCACCTACATGGACTCTGCCCTGGGAGACAACAGCAGCAGCAGTGAGTTTTGTCATGGATCTGTGGGGAAGATGGCAGTCAGTAACAAGCTATGGGAATAATCCAGTTTTTTTTCTTCATGTATTCTTTTTTTTTAATCAGTTTAATTCCTGTTCATGGCAGTTGCAATTCACAGACTGTAGAACGCTTCCGAACATGTTTTTCACATTATATCAACGGCACCTTTTCAGTCATGCACAGTGTTGGATTTTTCCTTTTAAAGTAAGTTTTTTTTTTAAAAAAAGCTACTTAATCTACTTTTTTTTTCCTTTCTCTCTGCCCACCTTACCCTGCCCCATTAAACACCAGCATATTGCTTACCCAGTTTAGACCGGATCTTATTGCATTTATTTTTTTTATGTTTTGGTTGTAGAGTTTAATATAGAGCTTTTTTAAAAAGTTTTTTTTTAAAAAGGTTCATGATGATTTGACTTTCTCCTGGCTGCCAGTGTAAATAAACAATTTTGCAAATGGCGTAAAATTTATCAGTTTTGAAGTGTATGCATGTGTTGGAAATATTAGATTAGATTTTAGTTGAATTTATTATTTTATTTAATGTTGGTACAGTGAACATAGAAGAAATTCTTCCAGTTCATGCCAGAAGGCTTTGCTGTGTTCACAGTCAGAGAGACCGATTACACTGTCTTTCTGTTTTGGAGATAAACAGCACCTGATGATGTTTACAACTGCCAGCCAATTCCTTCAAGACAGTTCTTGTTGCTAGAATCCTGTTCATTATTCCAATTTGAAGGCATAGAAATTTTATTTCGTTTGTTTTTTTTTTTCAAGTAAATCTTTTCATAGCAGTTTCCCAAGTTTATATTGTTTCGAAAATTTGTGAAAAAAAATCAATTTTCAACGAATCACTTGACCACTTTGTTGATTACCATGATGATTTGTTTTGTGTTAATTTGCAAAGTGCATTTATTTCACATCTTGCTTCTGTCTTGCTGCTTTCTGAATTGATGTAGTTTGTAGCGCTCCTTAATGGTGAAAAAAATTGATACTACTCTGTTATGAAACTAGCATATACTTTTTCACCAAACATCTCTGTGACTACCATTCTGTTACCCATGGGTTAAAAGAGAGAGAGAGAGAGAGTAGTGTATGTAACATACAGGTAAATTAGAAAAAGCCAAAGCAGCCAATTGTCCAAAACTGGCCTATGCTTTGCAGGTCGGTTGTCTCAGCGGCCCAAGGGAGGAGGAGCTGGCCGTATGTCCACCATGTCTAATGCCTCACGGGCCCCTTACGGACGACCTGCCTTCAAACCCTAGACACCCCTTCTCTTTGACAGCTTTGATGTGAATGTTGGTGAGTTGTGCCAGTACTTCCTGTTCACAAAGCAGCGCTGGTTGTATTTTTTTGCTTCTGCAGAATTCTGGTTGATCACAAATTGTCTGATTATGTGGCATACCAAGGTTTATAACCTGGAAATCAAAACTGTACAGCAGCTAATGAAAACTAAACAAGACAACATGCAAAATTTCTATTTCTTTGTTCATTTTTCTTTTTTTTTTTTTTTCTTTTTGTTTTGCCTGATAGGAACAGCCAGCTCAGTGATGTTTTAGTTTATCAAGGTCTCAGAACTGTGTGTGCAGAAATTATCCAACATTTGTTTCCTTCACCAGCTTCTGGCCACTTCATGTTTTATACCATATTTTGCACAGAAGCACTTTCATTTTCCCTGATAAAACATTACTCTCATGGTTTAGCTTCATCATGGATGGGTTAAGAACAGGGTCAAAACCGTACACTCAAAGTTGCTTATAATGAGGTTGGATGTAACGATACGGGATATAATGAAGTGAAAAGGTTTGCCTCAGCTAAAAATCTTCTTTACTTGACTAAATATACATAAGATGTGATGAAGTCGGATGTAACAAAATTCCGCTTATAATGTAATGTTTTTGGGGCCTCCAGTGGGTGATCACGCTGGTTATAACGAAACGGCCAGTGATAACGAATCATGTCTGGCCCTGTGAAGAGTTCAAGCTTGATATAATGAAGAAGTTACTAAAGTGTTGGGGAATCAGTTCTTGGAAATGGTTGGTGGTTCACCGTGTTGTATATTGCTTTGTATGTCGCTTGCTATTCTAGGGAGATGGAGGAATGTCCGCTTAGCACATGAAATGTCGAGCTTTCTATGCGTTGCTGTTAATAGAACTCATACTTTTCATGTATGTATTTGACTAGCTGCATAACCTAAGCTTGTTTCATTTTCTTACACAGCTTCACATAGGTAGATTGAGGTACACAGTATTTTTACTGCAAATAATCAATGAGAATGCTGGAATCATTCTGGTGCATTTCAGCTTCATTATTGCTGCTTTTGCAGAAAAGGTCAGTTGATCAAATTTGCATTCTGTGTCCGTCACATAATGTGCACACAAGTTGTCATCACACTCAGGTGTTTTTGTAGCCAAGTATAAGTCAGTTACCTCCCTTTTGCTTGGTTAGAGTTGACAACATGGCGCAAAGAAAATATGCTCTCATTCATTGATTTCTTGTGTGACTGGATGCAAGTAAAGAGTTTGTTATTAGACTCCCATCAATGATTTGACATGATCCATGAACATAACTCTTTATCATCTATCTTTCAGGTGGACCAGTTAAGTGGCGCCCATCCATGCCAGAAAAAAGAAAATGGAAGGAACATTGAAACAAGCAAAACCCATTCTCCCTAAGGAATGCTATGTGGATTTTCTTTTTAGAATTTTGTAAAATTTGGGAGTTCTTTGTTTAAAAATTCACATTCATATTCTTACACAAAATCTGCACCTGCCTGGCATTTTACACAGTATGTATTTCTGATGAGTTACTTGATTCGTGCATAGAGACAAAGAAACATTTGCAGGGTGACGCAGGCCTGATTTTCAAGGAATTGTAGGGGTCATTGCTGAGAGCTTGCACTGTGTTTGTTATCTGTCCACAGATGGTGATCTGCAAACCACTTTCCATCCATCCAGCCAGTCTGCCGTCCAGCCAGGGTCATGGCTTGTTGCCACTGGTCAACACAACGGCACCGTCTACTTACCTTTCCATTCCTTCCTTGCACAGCGTTTCTCCAACGCCTGCAGACAGATCGGCAGTATGTGTTTGCTCTCTCACCTGTGATCTGTGACCAGTTGGGTACAGGGAAAAGACTGGGTTGTACATGTGGGCCTGAGCATAGTTTCATCCTTCATAGTTAGTTCAAAATTGGTCTAGAGTATTGCCAGATAGGCACAGATTTCCTGAGAACCGTTGAAAAACCTAGAAAAGCAGGAAGGGTCGTTTGGTCCTGAAATAGTGGTAAGATGGTTATCTTAAGAGGCGATTGTAGAATTTGGGCTAGAGTGGTATGTGTGTAGGTGGGGTGTGTTTTTTCCATGTCTGAGGAACTCAGTTTGAAGTTACTTTTGTTCTCCCTTATGGTGCAGGTGAACACATATTCACACTCACGGGTGCATGCTCAAATTAGCTGACATGAATTGTGTCTGTTTAGACGAAAACTCTGCAGCAAGAGAAAAACAATAAAGAGAACACCATCATGTATTTCACAATATTAATCATTTTGAAAGAGAAAAAAAAATGTATACACCTTACC
>JADBJO010009257.1:57500-67500 GCA_016801955.1 Conus betulinus
TTGCATCAGGTGAATAACGAAGGCTCTTTGTATCAATTGCAAGAAAGGTTACAGAATCTAGCGAATCTTGTGACGAACTTTGAATGGTCGAGCTTCTAGCCTAATTCAGCCAGCCCCCTTCCATGTAAGACTTGCTTCACCTTAGACAGCCACAAGATCAGTGTTGCCTTGAAGGCCTAACAATCAAAAGGAAATCTTTTGTAATCATGTTTAATAATTATCTGCCCACCTCCTCTTGCGCCAAAAATAGTAATGTCGTCTGATTGGTAGAAGAGGCCGTTTGGGTAGGCTACTGTGAGCGACGAGGAAAAGGCTAAGCGAGTTGCTTCCCTTTTCCAGAGTACTGAAACTGACACTTCCAGAGCAGCGTATCCTGCTTGTATGTTGGGCGATGGTGTTGTGTTCCCATAACACACCGAACGTTGACCCAGGATGTTTTAACGTGCATATCTAATCTTCTGCGCGTAATATAGTTCAGCTACAAGACAACTGTGTGTGTGTGCGCGTGAGTGTGCGTTCGTGTGTTTGTGTGTGTGTGTGTGTGTGTGCGTGTGTGTGAGTGTGTGCGTGCGTGTGTGTGTATGACAGACAAGACAAACAGAGAGAGAGAGAGAGAGAGAGAATGATTATATATATACAATTGGATTTAACGTTTTTTTTTTTCCTGCCAAAGATGACAGGTGGCAGACGGTGATACTCATTGCAAAGGGTGGGATTATGTGGCCTATGGAAAACAACAGACACCACCAGAAAAACACACACAATCACACACATGCACTCCCGCTCACACACACACACACACACACACGCCACACACACACACACACACACACAATCATACTCATGCATGCGCACACACATATGCGCGCACATGCATGCACGCACACACACGCACGCACGCGATCACGCATATGCACACACACAACACACGCCACCACTCCCCTCCACGCACACACACACACACACACACACACACACACACACACACACATAAGCGCACTGGAGCACGCACGCACATTAAGAAAGGCAGCTACGTTGGCCATTTTTATGTAAAGAACCCGGCAGCGAGATTCGAACGTAATGAACATCTGACCAGGAATGCATACCACTGAGCCAACAGACCCTCATGATGATTAAAGGGAGGGGGGCCATTGACGTAGACGTTGGGCCACTTCACTTCAAGGACCACTTGCCGTTAAGATTTGAACCGTCAACCGGCAGACTGAAACTTCAGCAAACTGTCACCCACTCCATGGTTATCAAATAAACCACATGGCTATCTGTGTGGTCAAAAAAGGGACGGTGCCGCTGTCACACACCCCCCCCCCCCCCCCCCCCCCCCCCCCCGTGACCCCCCAACCCTTTGACCACTCACCCCATCCCAAGCTTCCACTCTTGACAGCATGGGCAAAAACTATCATCATTGCCCCCCCCTCCCCCCCTCCCCACCATCACCCACCTCCCCCTTCTTCCCTCTTCCCCACATTCAGATAGCGCAGGCACTGTTGTCTAATTGTCGCCTAGTGTGTACCCGACCGGACAGTGTCGACGTTGACAGGGCATACCGGAACTGTTCCCCCGCCCCTCCCCTCCCCCCCTCACACCCTCTCCTCACCCCCCCCCCCCCCCCCCCCCCCCATCCCCCCACCTTCCTTCCCTTCTCCCTCCGTGCACGCCCCGTGGTGCATTCCACGTCATGTACCACTCGCATGAAACATTTTTTTTTTTTTTTTTTTTTTCTTTTTTAGAGTGTTAGGACCTACATGATGTGAGATATAGACATTCATTTTTACAGCAGACTCCATGAAAACCTTGTTCAGAGATGTCCCCCCATCTGATGTGATCTTTTGAACTTCTGAAAAAGACTAGTGTTTTTCATCGATCTAAGATTTTTACAGAAGAACGTTTTTTTTTTTATTTTTTATATCAATTCGTTGGTGTGTTTTTAGCAGGTGTACAGAAGAAAGATAGTGTGATGAGTTTGTTTCTTTGTTCGCTTGTTTGTTTCTTTGTTTCTTTCTTTGTGTGTGAGTTTTTGTTTTGTTTTGTTTTGAATGACATGTGAGTTGACTTGAACGTGGTGACAACCTTGATATGGCCCTTTGCGGTCGGTTAGCTATATAAGCACCACACCTTACCTTACGTCCCAACACTCCTGGATCGCCCCCTACCCCCCCCCACCCCAGTCCCAGCCCCCATGTACTCTGATCACTTACATCAAGTATGCAACCACTGATGGACCTTAATTAATGTAAAAAAAAAAATGATGCCAAAAAAAAATGATGGGGCCGGAGTATAATTCAGTGGTAGAGCGATGGACTCTCTTGATCCTGGAGTTGACGGTTCGAATCTTCGCTGGGGCCATTCCAATACTGGTTGTGTTTTTTTTTTTTCCCCCTCGGAGTGAGTTTGTTGTAACTCCTATTTCCTGAAAAGTCCTTCAGATATGTTCGTGTGTGAATGTGTGTCCAAGCAAAATATTTTGCACACACGTAAAACCCCATCACCCGGCTTTCGGGAGAGAAGGCCAGTTTGGCTATAGGTATGGATGACAAATACACGCACACCATGTATTCTCTGCCAAAATTTGAAAGTGAGAGAAAAAGTGGACGCCTGAAATTCGAATGAATGGCGTCTCTCTCTCTCTCTCTCTCTCTCTCTCTCTCTCTCTCTCTCTCCTCTCTCTCTCTCTCTCTCTCTCTCTCTCTCTCTCTCTCTCTCTGTGTGTGTGTGTGTGTGTGTGTGTGTGTGTGTGTGTGTGTGTCTCGTGCTGTGTGTGGTGTGTGTGTGTGTGTGTGTGTGCGCGCGCGCGTGCGTGTGTACTTTCGTGCATGCGTGTGTGTGTCGTGTGCATGTGTGTGTGTGTGTGTGTGTGTGTGTGTTTGCATGCATGGGGGGGGGGGGGGGGGGGGGCTCGTCCAAACTATCCAAGGTGGGACGATCAAGGCTAGGCGGTATAGTGTCTCCCCCTAACAAAATCACTGAGTCAAGAAAATGTTGATGGTAACTGCATTGTAATCAGATCCATTGCCATCGCAAACAAAAACAAAAAAAAAAGAAAGAAAAGAAAAAAAAACACAAAAAAGGGGGGGGGGGGGGGGGGGGGGGGGGGGGGGAGAGAAAAGAAAAAGAAAGAAAAAAAAAGTCATCCGGGGAACTGTTCAAGGAGGAGGAAGACATCGAGGAATACAGGGGTGGGGGGTGGGGGATGATGAGGAGAGGAGGATTGATTGGGGGGGGGGGGAGTGGGGGGGGGGGTAGAGATGGACTGAGATCATTGCAGAGGGGACGGGAGCACCATCCTTTTGCAGAGACTCCTCAGGCGTTGGCACACCACCGACTGAACAGACCTGGAGGAACTTGGAGAACTATTCTTCTGGGCGGTGCCTCGCCGACTCCGTATTTCGAGGACAGAAGAGAAACTGTCCGGGGAGTACAACCTGGACAGGGGACAGTTTGGACCGGGACACCGCACTGAGTAGACCTTGGACGTCTGAGTGGATGTGAACGGGTTGGATGACCGTGTTTGTATTAAGGGTACTACCCGTCAGCGCATGTGTGCTGGGGTTTTCCCTGTTCCGTCTATTGTGTTTTTAATCCTTTTTTTGACTGTCGCACTCTCCCCCATTGGGTGCGAACAGTATTAAGTTCCCCACTCGTTCGACAGGTCGCCTGGGAGGGTGTGATGAGTCAATCAGCAGCTTTTATTGATATTTGAACAGGACGCTGTGGGATAAAGGTACTGACATTTGAACACGACAATGTGGATATAAAGGTCTTAACATTTGAATGAAGGATAATGTGGGATAAAGGTATTAGGATTTGAACAGGACACTGTGGGATAAAGGTACTGTCATTTGAACACGACAATGTGGGATAAAGGTCTTAACATTTGAATGAAGGATAATGTGGGATAAAGGTATTAGGATTTGAACAGGACACTGTGGGATAAAGGTACTGACATTTGAACACAACAATGTGGGATAAAGGTCTTAACATTTGAATGAAGGATAATGTGGGGATAAAGGTATTCGGATTTGAACAGGACACTGTGGGATAAAGGTACTGACATTTGAACACGACAATGTGGGATAAAGGTCTTAACATTTGAACAGGACAATGTGGGATAAAGCTATTAATATTTGCACAGGATAATGTGGGATAAAGGTATTAATATTTGCACAGGATAATGTGGGATAAAGGTATTAATATTTGAACAGGATAATGTGGGATAAAGGTATTAATATTTGAACAGGACAATGTGGGATAAAGCTATTAATATTTGAACAGGACAATGTGGGATAAAGGTATTAACGTCTGAACGAAGGACGGGAGAGAGGCGAGGAGAAGAGAGAGAAAATCTAGGATGTGGTCGAGTTCGCTTTGAGGTCGACCGGGAAGACTATAATCACGCAGTGGAGTTTCATTTCCATTAATGGGTGTGTCTTTGGGGGGGTTTTTCTACCTTTTCCTGACCCAGCACTGCAGGTGTCTGTATCTCTCGGGCGTGGTTGACGCCCAGGATGTGTTATTTTGAAAATAAGCTTAGAGTACGCCCTGCCATGCAGTCTCAGACCAGAGTGGAACGCCATGCATCGTTGTCACCATCCTCACTCATCCTAACTGACCAGCGCCATAACTCTTTCAGTACACTTGGCGACTATGATCGCAACGGACGCCTCTCTGTGTCGCCACACTCGGTGGGAGTGTTAGCACAACATCTTGCATGTCGGCTGGGATACGTCAGGGATTTCGATTTTTTTTTTTTTTTTTTTTTGGGGGGGGGGGGGGGGGGGGGGGGGGGGGGGGGGGGGGGGGGGGGGGGCATTTTTTTTTTTTTTTTTTTTTTTTAACCTCGAAATAAGAAAAAAAAAACGATGAATCTTCGAAATTACTTTGTTGTATGAATTGTGAAAACTTAACCGCTATGTTTTTCTAGCTGTCTGAAAAGAAAGAAAAAGAAAGAAAGAAAGAGAGGTAATTACAATTTGTTTATTTCTTTCGTTCGGCCACATAAGTTAGTTTTCTTTTAAGTTTGTTTGTATCAATTTTCGCCTACATTCACCTGACTTTGAAAGAAAGAAAGAAACAAAAGAAGGAAGGAAAAAAAGAAAAAAACGGAAAAAAAAACAGAAAAAAAAGGAAAAGGAAAAAGAGGAAAGGAGAAGAGAGAGAGAGAGAAAAAAAAAAAGCAAACCGGGTGTGCTGAGAGAAAATGCTGTGACTGCAATGTTCTCGATGCATAGAGACGGGTTCTATAGGTGTTTTTTTTTTTTTTTTTTTTTTTTTTTTAGCAGTAGCAGTGGTGGTGTGTGTGTGTTGGTGTGTGTGGTGGGGTTGGGTGGGTGGGTGGGTCGTTCCGTGTGTGTGTGTGCCTGCGTGCGTGCGTGCATGCGTGTGTGCTCGCGTGTGTTTACAGACTCACACTCTGCGTCCACTCATGCCCTGTTCTCATGGTGACTTCACTGTCGATTTCCAGTCCGTGTCTACGCCCTTGGTGAGATGGTATCGTGGTCTCCAGTATGAGCGAGGCCATGAGGGGCTGTCGATGGACCGACGTGACGGCGTCCACGAAAGACGCCGACCTGCCTTGACATTCCTCCGCGAGAGAGCAGTCGCTATGGGTTAGCAGGGGGCTGGTAAATGGATTCGTTGCGTGTCTGGATCAGAACAGGCCCATCGAAGGGGGGAAAGATGTTGTTTCTATTCTTCTCTCAGCTTAGTATTCTTTCTATGTCCTTTTCTGTTCAAGTAGAAAAAAAAAAAAGAACGACATTAGCAAAACAGTGAGCTCAGCGACGGAGATAAGATTAAAGTTGTGTGTTGTGTGTGTTTATGTGTGTGTGTGTGTGTGTGTGTGTGTGCCGCGCGCGCGCGCGTGTGTGTGTTGTGTGTTGTGTGTGTGTTGTGTGAAATTTACAAACTCGCAGGTGTGTGTGCTGGTATACTCGCATTGCACGCATACTACATACACACACGCAAATATTCACTCCCTCTTTTCTCTCTCTCTCTCCTCTCTCCACACCCCTCTCCTCTCCTCTTCTCTCTCGCGCCTCTCATCCTCTCTCCTGTTCCTCTTTAATCTCCTCCCTCTATCACACCACATGCAAACACACACACACCCCAACCCACACACAGACAACAAAACACGACACAAAAACACACACCACACTACACTACAAACAAAACAGTCCTCTCAACATCCCCTCTATCCGTTTTCCCCTTTCCTCCTCTTCTCTTCCGCCTCCTCTCCCTCTCTCCCCCTCTCCTCGCTTCCCTCCCGTCCCTCTCTCCCGTCTCATCACGTTCGCTCACTTCTCTCTCCCTCCCTCTCGCTCTCCCCCACCCCTCCTCTCTCCCATCTCCCTCTATCTTCTCTCTCTCCTCCCTCTCCCACGACCCGCTCTCCTCTCTCCCTCTCCCCCTCCCTCCTCCCACTCCTCCTCGTCTCTCCCTCCCCTCTTTACCCCGTCCTGCTTTTTCTTTTCTTCTATTTCTTCTGTTTCTCGTTCCTCTCTCACACTCACACCACCCACATACCACACCAACCCACCAACACACAACACATCCACACCACACCACGCCACACACCCACCACACACACACACTCTCTCCTCCCTCTCCTCCTCCTAGCACTCTCGTCAACGCCTCCTCCACCCGTCGTCCCCCGCGTCTCACGCCGCTCTCTCCGTCTCTCCATCTCGCACTTTCCTCCCTCTGTTCCCCCTTCTCTTTCCTCTCCTGCCCCTCCCCTCGCTCTCGGTCTTTCTCGCTTCCTCCCTCTCTGCCATTCTCCCTCTCAAATCTCCTCCCCGTCGACGGCGCGCTCGCTTCCTCCTCTACTCCCTTCCTCCTCTTCGCACCTCCTCCCTCCACAACCACCCGACAACAAAAACACACAAACACAATAACACACAAAAAGAACACCATACACACACATATACTACTCTCTCTCTCTCCCTTCTTCCATCCTCCTACCACAGCAACGAATAACATCGACTGGGCTCTGTCCCTTGGCTTGTATCTCTGTCCCTTCCCGCTCCTCTCCTCCCCCCCTCCTCCCGCCTGCTCTCTCCTCTCTCCTCTCATCCCTCGTCCGCCACCCTCCCTCTTCTCTCTCTGTCATACACACACACAGTCCCCCCCCCCCCCCCCCACACACACACCACCACACACACACACACACATACACGCACAGAGCCCGCGTGCGCAGCGAATGGATTGTTGCCATCCTTCCTTTCTACAGTTGAAGTGAACTATGGCAGCGTGTGGTATCATATCCCATCCCTCATCCCTCCTATTGAGCCGTAACCAGGCCAGGAGGGCCGGAGTCCCTTTCACTTCCCGCGTCTCTGTCTCAGCGCTGCACGCTTCTTCTAACCTGTGTGTGTGTGTGTGTGTGTTGCGTGCGTGGTGTGTGTGTGTGTGTGTTTGTGCGTGTTGAGAGTGATGTGGTGTGTGTGTGTGTGTGTGTGTGTGTGTGGTGTGTGGGTGTGTGTGTGTGCGTGTGTGTGTGTGTGTGTTAGAGAGAGCGATCGAGTGTGGTGTGTGTGGGCGCGCGCGCGCGCGCTGCGCATGATTTGTTTTTGTGTGCTTGTGTGTGTGTATGTGTGTTGTGTGTGACTGAGAGAGAGAGAGAGAGAGAGAGAGTGTGTGTGTGTGAGAGAGAGTGTGTATGTATTTGTATGTGTGTGTATTTTGTGCATATTATGTGTGTGTATTTGTGTGTGTGTGCGTGGTGTGGTGTGTGTGTGTGTGTGTAGGTGTGTGTGTGGTGAGAGAGAGAGAGAGATGTGTGTTGCGTGCGTGTGTGTTGTGTGTGTGCATTCGCAGGGGTGCCCGCGTTGCGCGCGAGACAGAGAAAGTGCTTCCGGCCTATTCTGTTGTCTTTAACCCCCCGTTATCAAATCCTTTTTTCCTTCCTATAATGTTCTCGTTTTTCTTTCTTTCTCCCCTTTTTCAAAAAAAAAAAAAAAAAAAAAAGTAAAAAAAATCGTGACATTTTTTCCGACTTTTCCTGATTGTGTCCCCCCCCCCCCCTTCCCCCCCCCCCTCCCTCCCCCCCGCCCCCCACCCCCCCCTCCTACCTGTTCTACTTTTCCTTATTCATCTGCTACCCTTGCCTCCCCCCTCCCTCCCCCCTCCTCCCCACCCCCCCCCACCCCCCCCCCACCAACCCCCCCTCTTTTCTTTTTTGTCCTTTCGCTTTCATGTTCCCTGCGTTCCTACATTTTCCAACCTTTATTTCTTTCTTGCCATCTGTGTGTGTGTGTGTGTGTGTGTGTGGTTATGTTGTGCGTGTGTTGTGTGTGTGTTTGTGGTGTGTGTGCGTGCGTGCGTGCGTGCGTGCGGGCGTGCGTTGCGCGTGCGTGCGTGCGTGCTTTGCCGTGCGTGCGTGCGCGCGCGTGCGTGCGTGCGTGCGTGCGTGTGTGTGTGTTGTTGTGTGTTGTGCGTGTGTGTGTGTGTGTGTGTGTGTGCGCGCTGCGCGCGCGCGCGCTGCAAACCTCCTTTTGTTCACCCTTTCCTTTCTTTCTTTCTTTCGGGTTGTTTCGGTTCTTTCTTTCTTTCTTTCTTACTTTCTTTCTCTCTTACTTTCTTTCTCTATCTCTTATTTCTGTGCAAGGAACACCTGGAGAAACGACCTCGTTCAAGAGTGTTCGCACGGGTCACCCACCATTCCAAATAAGGGACTCAGCTACATGTAAAAGTACCAACCTAGTGTACCTGATCAACTGTGGACATTGCCAGGATGTACAGTATGTTGGTGAGACGGGAAACAGCCTACAAACACGCTTCAGTGGTCATCGCTCTGACATCATCAGAAAGCAAGATACACTTGTAGCACGCCATTTCTGTGGACCTGGACACCAGCTGTCAGATTTGAAATGTTGTGTGATTGAACTCATAAAGACCACAGACACACAGAAAAGAAAAGACAGAGAGAGGATGTGGAGACACAAGTTGAAGACCAACTACCCTTTTGGTCTCAGTGTGTGGGATTAGTTGGTTCAGCGAAGGGCAAAGTTCCCAGGGCAGATTGTTCACGTGAAACCAACTAATCCCACACATTGAGACTTCACCCAGGCATCACTATTTATCATACAGTAATGAGGGGGTGGGTGGTGGGATTAATGACGTAAAAACACACATTACGTCAACTAGTTTTGACGCCGACTTCCATGGTTAGCTGAGGAAGGTTTGCTAAAACCGAAAGCGCGCTTCTATAAATGCTTGGGTGTTTGTTTTCCCCACCCCCCCCCCCCCCCCCCCCCCCCCCCCCCCTATTCTTTAGAAGACTCTCGCTGGCTATGCTCAGCTCATGTTTTCTGTATGTTTTCATCACTGATGGTCATTCGCTGGCTGATTTGAATATTTTCACGTATGATGCACAGCGTCTGGGTTTATTTCTGTGCTAATGTGTGGTATGCCGACACAGCCACGCTGCTAGTGTAGACATGATTATTTGGATTGCGTGTGTGTTGTGTGTGTGTGTGTGTGTGTGTGTTGTGTGTGTGTGTGTGTGTGTGTGTGTGTGTTTGTGTGGTGTGTGTGTGTGTGTGTGTGTGTGTGTGCGTGTGTGTGTGTTTGTGTGTGTTGTGTGTGTGTGTGTGTGTGTGTGTGTGTGTGTGTGCATGCATGCGTGCGTACGTGCCTGCGTGCGTGCGTGCGTGCGTGCGTGTGTGTGTGTGTGTGTGTGTGTGTGGTGTGTGTGTGTGTGTGTGTGTGTGTGTGTGCTGAATGAGTGAGTAAAGAAACACACGCAAATCCAGCCATTGCCGATAACCGGCATATTTTTCATTTTATGAAAAAGCAGTCAAAGATCCTCACTTAAGAAATAAAGAGCATCAAATTAAGTAGCATTAAGTAACGATTCATGATTTTTCCATGTCCTTTCTTATTTTGACCTTTCATTTCACAGCTTTTGTTTTTTTTTTTTAAACCTGGATTCTACTTTTTTTTTCTCTACCTTTTTTCTACCTTTTCTCTCTACCCTTTTCCT
>JADBJO010009257.1:72500-75000 GCA_016801955.1 Conus betulinus
ACTCCTGGATTGTCCTACATATCTGGAACACACCCGTCCTACCATACAGTGAGCTTCTCTCACCAGTCGCGTGACTCAACATCCAATCAAAGTCAGGGATTCAAACACTGTTTACCTACGGTGTGGTTTTCTTGTCACAAGTTGAAAACATCACCCGTGCTGATATACTGTCATGGCAGACTCCACAACCATTGGTCAATAAGGATCATGGACATCACCAGTTATATTTCCAGTCGAAGTAAGCTCGAAACAGTTTGCTGTGATTTCCGATAAGCTCAGGACAATATCAGACAGGAGTCGTGAAGCAGCGTTTCGTGCCAAAATAAGCATGCTGCTTGGTGTGTTTCTGCGTTTCTCGTCTGTCGTACTCTACGAAATACTCACTGCTCTATGTTGTGTGGGCTTGTTTGCAACGGGAGCGTAGTGTGAGCTACATCTATTATAACTAATGTGCTTTTAAGACAAAAGCAATTATGATTATTGAGTGTGTGTATGTGTGTGTGTGTGTGTGTGTGTGTGTGTGTGTGTGTGTGTGTGTGTGTGTGTGTGTGTCCGTGGATGTGTGAGTGTGTGTGTGTGTGTGTGTGTGTGTGTGTGTGTGTGTGTGTGTGTGTGTGTGTGTGCGTGCGCGCGCGTGTGTGTGTGTATGTGTGAGTGCGTGCGTGTGTGCGTGCGTGTGTGTGTGTGCGCGCCGTGTGTGTGTGTGTGTGTGTGTGTGTGTGTGTGTGTGTGTGTGTGTGTGTGTGTGTGTGTGTTTAATGCATTTGAACTCTCTCAGGGAAGTGGGTGGGAAAGAGAGCGGCGGGGGCGAGAGGAGGGAAAAAGGTGAACGTTGAAACTCAAAAGATATGCGTCACCATTTTGAATCCCCGCGCATCGGTGTGTGCGTGTGTGTATATAATGTGTGCATGAACCCTCGATTACCCCCCCCCCCCCCCCATCCCCTCCCCCCCCCCCCCCCCTTTTTTTCCCCTTTTTCCTCCCATTCCTACGGTCACCACACCCTTATAACACTCTCACCTCACCCTCCGTTCCCTGCTTCCTTCCTTATCCATCACACACACACGCACGCTCTCTCTCTCTCTCTCTCTCTCTCTCTCTCTCTCTGTCACACACACACGTGCGCGCGTGCGCGCGCACGCACGCACGCACCACGCATGCACGCACGCACGCACGCACACACACACACACACACGCGCGCGCGCGCGCGCGCGCGCGCGCGCTTCAACTCAACCCTTATCGTAATCGGTCACCTTTTTCTGCTACCGTTTTCAAACGGCATTGACTATAGCCTCACATGGGCAATAAGATTCGAAGCTGTGAGGGCAGAGGTCAAGGGACGAGAAGAAGAAGAGGAGGGGTGGGGGGTGAGGGTGAGGATGGAGGAGGGGGGGGGGGGGTGGTGGTGGTGGTAGGGGACACAGGGGGTGTGGGTTATAGTGGGTGGGCTGGGAGACTTGGGTGTTTGGTGGTGTGAAGGGTAGGAAATGGTCTCCTCTGACTGATTCCCCCCCCCCCCCCCCCCCCCTTATCCTCCGTTTTCACACACACACACACACACACACACACACACACACACACACACACACACACACACACACACACACACACACACACACACAAAGACACACACACACACACACACACACACACACACACATACACACACACACGCGCGCGCGTGCGCGCATGCACGCACGCAGCCACGGACACACACACGTACACGCACGCACGCACGCATACACACACGTACACACACACTTACATTCTCACTCACATATTAGTACACATTATATACATAGACACACGCATGCGCATGCGCGCGCGAACGCACACACACACGCGCGCGCGCGCGCGCGCGCACACACACACACACGCACACACACACACACACACACACACACACACACACACACACACACACACACACACACACACACACACACACACCACACACCTTTCCCATCTAAACTCCGTCACCGGGCTCAGCGTTTCTTGCTGTTAAAACAGAAGGCAAAGAAAGAATGATAAGCTGGGAGAAATGTAGACCAAAACCTTTAGCTCCCTTCCGAAGCGTTACGTATTTTTGTTTCGGTCAGACTGTGTTCGAATAAATTCAACAGGACCTCTCTCTCTCTCTCTCTCTCTCTCTCTCTCTCTCTCTCTCTCTCTCAAGCACTTCAAGCAAGGAGACTTAACTCTGGGAGATTTTTAAATGATTCCACAGTGAGTGATGTGTGTGTGTGTGTGTGTGTGTGTGTGTGTGTGTGTGTGTGTGTGTGTGTGTGTGTGTGTGTGTGTGTGTGTGAGTGTGTGTGTGTGTGTGTGTGTGTGTGTGTGTGTGTGTGTGTGTGTGTGTGTGTGTGTGTGTGTGTGTGTGTGTGTGCGTGCATGTGTGCGTGCGTGCGTGCGTGTGTGTGCGTGCGTGTGTGTGAGTGTGCGTGGGTGCGTGTGTGCGTGCGTGCGTGCGCGCGTGTGCGTGTGTGTGTGTGTGTGGGGG
>JADBJO010009257.1:82500-85842 GCA_016801955.1 Conus betulinus
GTGTCGCTAATAGTGTCTAGTTATCGGGCATACACGCCGAACACACACACACACACACACACACCACACACACAGACACAGACACAGACACACACACACACACACACAGACACACACACACACACACACACACACACACACACACCACACACCCACACACACACAATTCAATACATACAGCATATATAGAGTATATACACGCGCGCGCGCAAATACACACATTCACATGCAGTACAGAGTGCATACATACAACTACGCATTGTACACATGCAAAGATATACATCCAAGATTTCTCTTATGAGCACTTTTTGTTGTTGTTGTTGTTTTTTTTTTTTTCAACGGACCTGTGTGTGTGTGTGTGTGTGTGTGTGTGTGTGTGTGTGTGTGTGTGTGTGTGTGTGTGTGTGTGTTGTGTGTGTGCGTGCGCGCGCGCGCGCGTGCGCGCGTATGTATGTGTGCGTGTGCATATGTGTGAGCGTGCGTGTGTATGCGTGTGTGTGCACGTGCGTGCGTGCGTTGTGCGTGTGTGTACGTGAGTTTAAGTACGTATGTGAGTGCGTGCGTGTGCGTGCGTGTGTGCGTGCGTGCGTGTGCGTGCATGCGTGGTGTGCGCATGCGTGCGTGCATGCGTGTGTGTGCGCACCATTGCGCGCCGCGGCGTGTGTTTATGTATGCGAGTGTATGTGTTAACATTTCTGCATAATGCAAACGGTCGTGCGCGCGTAGTTGTTTGCCTACGCACCCATGCCGCGTGGTGCTGTGTGTTGGTGGAAGGGACGGGTTTGGGCACGGTCAGATGGATGGCTGTTTTCCGGGGAAGGGAAGAGAGGGGGGTGGCTGTGGGCTGTGAAAAGGACGGGGAAGGTAGGTGTCCAGTACGTTTCGTCATGAGCATTGCTTTCACAGTGTCTGTTCCGCATTCAGTTCAGAGAGAGAGAGAGAGAGAGAGAGAGAGAGGGAGAGAGAGAGAGAGAGAGAGAGAGAGAGAGAGAGACGGACGAGAGACAGAGAGAGACGGACAGACACGGACAGACAGACAGACAGACAGACAGACAACCAGAGACAAGCAGACAGACAGAGACAGATAGACAAACAGACAGACAACCTGAGACAAACAGACAGACAGAGACAGATAGACAAACAGACAGAGGCAGACAGACAGAGACAGACAGACAGACAGACGGACAGAGACAGATAGAATGACACAGAGAGACAGACAGACAGACAGACAGACAGAACAGACACACAAACAACAAGAGAGAGAGACACACACACACACGCACATACATATAAACAGACAGACAGACAGACAGACAGACAGAGACAGAGAGAGACAGAGATAGACTGTCTTTGTGTGGGCAGTGCTCATTTCCTCACGGCAGTGGGAAAAAGCTGAGACAAACCTCCAGCATCAACCGAAACAGGACCTTGATCCCCCCCCCCCCCCCCCCCCCCCCCCCCCACCTCTTCCGCTCCTACCCCCATCCCCCACCCCACCCCCCACCACCCTCCAAATCTGCCGTCTATCCGCAACCCGACAAGGATGGACAGAAGGACAGAACGAGGAAGAGAGGAAAAAACAAAGGAGAGAAACGACGAGAAGGAATCAAATCGGGAGGAAGGATTTTGCAGGTGTCGACTGCTTTCGGTTATCCTTCGAAGTAAGTCCTTCCTCACGACCCCCCCCCCCCCCCCCCCCCCGCCCCCCACCGCACCTCTTTCCTCTCCCCCTCCCCCGTTTCATTTCTCCTCCTCCCTCCCTCTTCTTCCTCCCCCCCCCCTCCACCCCTTCCCCGCGCCCCCTCAACCCCTCTCCACTCCCTCCATCTCCTTTTTTTCCTTGCCCTCCTCCTCCTCCCCCCCCCCCCCCCCCCCCCCCGGCACACCTTCCCCCTCCGCCCTTTTCCCCTACCTTAAGTTATCCGTCCGTCTTCGTTTCCTCCTCCACCCCCTCCCCCACCTCCCACCCGCACCAATTCCTCACACACACATCCCCCCACACCATCCCCCAGACCAACACTCCCCTCTCTCTCTCTTCTCCCCCTCCCCCCCCCCCCCCCGCCCGCCCCGCCCTCTTCCTCCCGATCAGTCCTTTTTTTTGTTGAATGTGGAGAACTGAAATTCTGTAATGTGAACGACTAAACAGAGGAAGACACACACACACACACACACACACACACACACACACACACACACACACACACACACACACCACACACACACACACACACACACACACCGCACCGCGGGTTCGAATCCCATCAGTCATGTGGGTTTTTTTTTTTTTCTGCCCCGACCGGCTCCTACCCAGATTGAGTTTGCTGCGGACTCGGTTGGGAAGACTGGGACCACACACTGCAGGTGCCTGTATCTCTCGGGCCTGGTTTGACGCCGGGATAATTATGAAAGGAAGCGTAGAGTACAGCCCTGTGATGTAGTCCTCAGACCGAAATGGAAATCCGAAGCATCATCTCAATCATCCTCATTCTCATCGATCAAGCATAAAAAAAAAAATGTCTCAAATTCTGCGGCCCTTCTTTTGCCCTGCTCTCATGGTCCTCAGTTTTCCTCTCCACGTCTGTGGTCTTGGTTTGGTTCCGTCGGGGTCACCGGTATCGGAGAGTCCATGGGGGCTGTCGTTGGACGGACGTGGTGGCGCCCTCCGGAGGGAGAGCTCACTCACGCCGGCTCCGCGACTAAGCAATTATTGTCGTCAGTAGGCGGCTTAGTAAGTGGTGTCCTGCGTATGTTAGATAAGAACAGGCGCGCCACTGAACACCACCGAAGTGACTCGGCGGCAGTGCAGTGTCTCCTCCGGTGGGTTGCCTCTTGAACGACTTGGCATTGACTGCTCCTTTGTGGATTGCCGGTGCCGGAGCTGCGGCGGGGCCGTCCGGGCTGTGGCTGTGGACAGGGTGTTGGAATGGTTGGCGTGGGTTGCACTGCCTCAGAGGTGGTGCAGAGGTTGGGACAACACACACACACACACACACACACACACACACACACACACACACACACAACACACCACACACACACACACACACACACACACACCACACACACACACACATATCTTCATTTAAAGGAAGACTGACCGATTTTCGAAAAGAGAGTAGTAGACCCATATTAAAAAAAAATAAATAAAAAGAAAGACAAATGGCAGGGTTTTTTTTTTCTTTTCTTTTGGTTTTTTTTTTTCTCTTTTCTTTTTTCTTTTTCTCTCTCCCTCTCTTTTTTTCTTCTTTTTTTTTTTTGTTGTTTGGATAGCCTTCTGGAAACATCAAACATTTTTCGGAAATGGGCGCTTCATTTGTTTTTCATTTTTCTTTGTTGTTGTGT
>JADBJO010009258.1:0-5000 GCA_016801955.1 Conus betulinus
GATATATATACGGCGGCTAGGTGGGGAGGAGACATTAATGTGGATCCGCCTCTGTGGTGTGCAGAGCTTGAGAGAGTCGTTTTGTCTCTGTGTGGGATGAACGTTTGTATAAACGTGTCTGTGGGATAAACGTGTCTGCGGGATAAAAACGTGTCTGTGGGATAAACGTGTCTGCAGGATAAACGTGTCTGTGGGATAAACATGTACGTGGGGTAAACGTGTCTGTGGGATAAACGTGTCCGTGGGATAAACGTGTCTGTGGGACAAACGTGTCCGTGGGATAACCGTGTCTGTGGGATAAACGTGTCCGTGGGATAAACGTGTCTGTGGGATAAACGTGTCTGTGGGATAAACGTGTCCGTGGGATAAACTTCTCTGTGGGATAAACGTGTCTGTGGGATAAACGTGTCCGTGTTGAAAAAACGTGTCTCTGAGATAAAAGTGTTGTGGGATAAACTTGTCTGTGGGATAAATTTGTCTGTGGGATATAAACGTGTCTGTGGGGTAAATTTGTCTGTGGGATAAATGTGTCTGTGGGATAAACTTGTCTGTGGGATAAACGTGTCTCTGAGATAAACGTGTCTGTGGGATAAACGTGTCTCTGAGATAAAAGTTTTCGTGGGATAAACGTGTCTGTGTGATAAACGTGTCTGTGGGGGATAAACGTGTCCGTGGGATAAACGTGTCTGTGTGATAAAACGTGTCTGTGGGATAAACGTGTCTGTGGGATAAACGTGTCCGTGGGTTAAACGTGTCCGTGGGACAAACGTGTCCGTGGGATAAACGTGTTTGGGGTTAAAACGTGTCCGTGGGATAAACGTGTCCGTGGGATAAACGTGTCTCTGGGATAAAAGCGTCTGTGTGATAAACGTGTCTGTGGGATAAACGTGTCCGTGAGATAAACGTGTCCGTGGGATAAACGTGTCTGTGTGTGTGATAAACGTGTCTGTGGGATAAACGTGTCTCTGGGACAAGCGTACCTCTAGGATGAGCGTATCTCTGAGATAAACGTCTTTTTGAGATCCGCATATTTGAAAGTTTCTTGTTCGTTCGTTTGTTTGCTTGTAGCATCAAGCAATGGACGAACACTTAGAAATCTATCCCTTCATTTAGATGAAGCGTTTACGTTACAATCTGTTTTCATTTCTTCATGAATTCAGCTTCATCATTCATACATCAGATTGATATTGTGATTTGGAATGATTGTTCCAGTTGCACCCTTTTTTCATGAGAGGCAATGGCCAGTTTACGAATAAACTATCCGTATCCTTATCTCACGCTGTCTAACTCTTTCTTCTGTCTCTCTGTGTCTTCGGTTTTTGTTTGTTTTTTTCGCTTCAATTCTGATCCGCTAGCAAGTTTGAACGAAGAGGACCTTCGGACAGAAGCTGGTTGATAGTGTTTGTTCATCTTGTTATTGCTGGTTGTTCGTGTGTGTTCATTTTGTTATTGCTGGTTGTTAGTGTGTGTTCATTCTGTTATCGCTTGGTTGTTAGTGTGTGTTCATTCTGTTGTCGCTTGGTTGTTAGTGTGTGTGTTCATTCTGTTATTGCTGGTTGTTAGTGTGTGTTCATTCTGTTGTCGCTTGGTTGTTAGTGTGTGTGTTCATTCTGTTATTGCTGGTTGTTAGTGTGTGTTCATTCTGTTGTCGCTTGGTTGTTAGTGTGTGTTCATTCTGTTGTCGCTTGGTTGTTAGTGTGTGTTCATTCTGTTATTGCTGGTTGTTAGTGTGTGTTCATTCTGTTATTGCTGGTTGTTAGTGTGTGTTCATTCTGTTCTTGCTGGTTGTTAGTGTGTGTTCATTCTGTTATCGCTTGGTTGTTAGTGTGTGTTCATTCTGTTATTGCTGGTTGTTAGTGTGTGTTCATTTTGTTATTGCTGGTTGTTCGTGTGTGTTCATTCTGTTATTTCTTCCCTTGCTTTCAGACGTTGCGAGCGTTAGACCAGGAGGGACAAAGACACATTGTGGAAGTCTTCATTACTGTCATCTGTGAAGATGGTTTGGGAGATACAGGTAAACTGTGAACACGTTCCTCTCTCTCTCTCTCTCTCTCTCTCTCTCTCTCTCTCTCTCTCTCTCTCTCTCTCTCTCTCTTTCTCTCTCTCTCTCTCTCTCTCTCTCTCTCTCTCTCTCTCTCTCTCTCTCTCTCTCTCTCTCTCTCTCTCTCTCTCTCTCTCTCTCTCTCTCTCTCTCTCTCTCTCTCTCTCTCTCTCTCTCTCTCTCTATATATATATATATATATATATAAGATGCAAGAATAAAAAAACAACAGTTTTTTCATGTCTCAGACTTGTATTTTCAACAAATTTTCGCTGCGAAAAGCTTCATCAGGCCAAGGTACAGTGATAAAAAGAAGCCTCACATCAAGTAAAATGACATGTTGTTGTTGATGGGGAGTTCCTATTCAGGTAAAACCAGGTAAACAAGAAGGTCAACAACTGTTGCATGTGAGGCAAAATACACACCCATAGACCCTCCACACACACACACACACACACACCACACACACACACACACACACACACACACATCACAGAGAGTAAGGGGGGAGAGAGAGAAAGAGGAAAGAGAGAGAAAGAGGGGGCGGGGGAGAGAAGAGACAAGGCGGGGGGGGGGGGGGGGGGGAGAAGAAGGGAAGATGTCGAAGGAGAAATGGAAAGGCATGGAGGGAGGGGAAAAAGGGGGGAGATAAGTGGGGGGGGATGAAGAGAGTTGGGTTTGAGGGAAAAAATTAGAACAAGATGAGAGACCAAGAAGAAGAAGAAACGTTTCACATGTATGTGAATACATACATACATCCACAACTGCATCCAAGTAGCATGATAAAAACAAAGGTGTACACTTCCTTCAGTTTATAAAGGTACGGTTATATACTAAGAGAAAAACGGGGGGGGGGGGGGGGGGGGGGGGGGGGGCGGAGTAGGAGAGGGGCGCGTGCAGGTGACGATGGGGATGGGGCCAGGGGAGGGGGGGGGGGGGGGTTGGGGGACCAGGTGAGGGGTGGGGGCGGGGTGTTTAAGCACGTTAATTGTCGAACATAAATAAAGGAGTAGAGGGTTAGGGATAGGGTGAGGCAGAAGAGGGGGGGGTGGGGGTAGGGGACAAGGGAAGGGGGAATGGGCAATATACATGGTAAATTCTCAGTTGGATGAAAGAATTTCATTCTTAGGAATAGATTTTTTTAAATGGGGGGGGGGGGGGGGGGGGGGGGGGGGGTAGTGGGGGGGGGGGGGGGAGTTGGAATGGTGGTGGTGAGATCTCGACAAACTGCAATATTACCTTACTAATTGCCCCATGTCACCCTGTGTAGGTGTGTAAAACAGGAAGAAGGGGATGGAGAGATCGTGACACACTGCAACAATCCCTTGATAATTGTCCCATGTCACCCCGTGTAAGTGTGTAATTGTCCCACGTGACCCTGTGTAGTGTGTGTAATTGTCCCACGTGACCCCTGTGTAGGTGTGTAATTGTCCCATGTCACCCCGTGTAAGTGTGTAATTGTCCCACGTGACCCTGTGTAGGTGTGTAATTGTCCCATGTCACCCTGTAAACGTGTGCAAAAAACAGAAAGAAGGGGATGGAGAGATCGTGACACACTGCAACAATCCCTTAGTAATTGTCCCATGTCACCCTGTATAAGTGTGTAATTGTCCCATGTCACCCTGTATAAGTGTGTAATTGTCCCATGTCACCCTGTGTAAGTGTGTAATTGTCCCATGACACCTGCATAAGTGTGTAATTGTCCCATGTCACCCTGTATAAGTGTGTAATTGTCCCATGACACCCTGTATAAGTGTGTAACTGTCACATGTCACCCTGTATAAGTGTGTAATTGTCCCATGTCACCCTGTGTAAGTGTGTAATTCCCATGACACCCTGTATAAGTGTGTAATTGTCCCATGACACCCTGCATAAGTGTGTAATTGTCCCATGTCACCCTGTGTAAGTGTGTAATTGTCCCATGTCACCCTGTGTAAGTGTGTAACTGTCCCATGTCACCCTGTGTAAGTGTGTAACTGTCCCATGTCACCCTGTGTAAGTATGTAATTGTCCCATGTCACCCTGTGTAAGTGTGTGTAATTGTCCCATGTCACCCTGTGTAAGCGTGTAAAACAGAAAGGAGGGGATGGAGAGATCGTGACGCACTGCAAGAATCCCTTGATAATTGTCACATGTCACCCTGTGTAAGTGTGTAATTGTCCCATGTCACCCTGTGTAAGTGTGTAATTGTCCCATGTCACCCTGTGTAAGTGTGTAATTGTCCCATTTCATCCTGTGTAAGTGTGCAATTGTCACATGTCACCCTGTGTAAGTGTGTAACTGTCACCTGTCACCCAGTGTAAGTGTGTAACTGTCCCATGTCACCCTGTGTAAGTGTGTAACTGTCCCTTGTCACCTTGTGTAAGTGTGTAATTGTCCCATGTCACCCTGTGTAAGTGTGTAATTGTCCCATGTCACCCTGTGTAAGTGTGTAATTGTCCCATGTCACCCTGTGTAAGTGTGTAATTGTCCCATGTAACCTGTGTGTAAGTGTGTAACTGTCCCATGTCACCCTGTGTAAGTGTGTAATTGTCCCATGTCACCCTGTGTAAAGTGTGTAACTGTCCCATGTCACCCTGTGTAAGTGTGTAACTGTCCCATGTCACCCTGTGTAAGTGTGTAATTGTCCCATGTCACCCTGTGTAAGTGTGTAATTGTCCCATGTCACCCTGTGTAAGCGTGTAAAACAGAAAGGAGGGGATGGAGAGATCGTGACGCACTGCAAGAATCCCTTGATAATTGTCACATGTCACCCTGTGTAAGTGTGTAATTGTCCCATGTCACCCTGTGTAAGTGTGTAATTGTCCCATGTCACCCTGTGTAAGTGTGTAATTGTCCCATTTCATCCTGTGTAAGTGTGCAATTGTCACATGTCACCCTGTGTAAGTGTGTAACTGTCACCTGTCACCCAGTGTAAGTGTGTAACTGTCCCATGTCACCCTGTGTAAGTGTGTAACTG
>JADBJO010009258.1:7500-17500 GCA_016801955.1 Conus betulinus
TTCGGGGGGTGTCACAGGTCAACCGTTGTCTCAATTTCCATTTTCTGCCATCCCATGGGGACACGAGCATTTTTGTTTCCATAGAAAGGCGACATGTGTCACATATTTTTGTTGCACAGATAACAGTCTGCTTTGTTGGCTGGCCCATAGGCCACATGACGTTTGGGAACCGTAGGCCTGTAAATCTGGGCTAGATTTGGTCTTTTTCTATCAGCGGATATCATACATTTAGGGTGGAAGATTTTTTTTTTTATTCACTTCATTGGTGTATAAAAGATGTAGATGTTTTTTCAACAAGAGAGCATTATTTTTAACTATGTATATAGTTAAAACCATACTATGGTATTGCACACCAGCCATTTTTCTGGGATAGCATTCTTCTTAAAACCGAAAAGGCAGAGGAGTCAAGTTACCACTTTCCGCGGTCACTAAGGAGAAACAATCAGGTTTCGAAATACCGATATCTTACCAGGAGTGATATATTAGTGAGTTTCCTCCCCATTGGAGACTGTCTCCCCCTTGGAGACTAAAAGCTTGCTGAAGGCTCATTTTGAGAAGCATTTATTATTCCCCATTCACCCTCTCAAGCACATACTGTTAATTAGGCAGAAGTATCTACCACTGCAGAAATGAATGCTTATCTCCCCCTATTTCTTCAGTCTAAGACATAAAAGCAAGCTTTGTTTATAATGAATATTTCTTGTAGTCATTGCAACACCAAGCTGCTCTGTAAGTTGCAGGAATGGTGCTCGGTTACTTATCCTTGGAATTTATTAGTTTATTCCGTTGTGGATTCATTCTAAGAACTGGCCCTCAGCACTTGTGTCTAAAGAGGTTATCTTTTTATATTTTCTACTTTTCACAAGAAAATGTAGCTTGTTTTGTCTTTTATGATTTTCTTTTGCTTCTGATGTAGCACCTTGGTTGTTTTTTTTTTTTGAAAACCCAACAAACATACTGCGGTATTGCACACCAGCCTTTTTTCTGGGATAGCATTCTTCTTAAAACTGAAAAAGGCAGAGGAATCAAGTTACGCTTTCTGCGGTCACTGAGGAGAAACAATCAGGTTTCTAAATACTGGTATCTGACCAGGAGTTATATGTTAGTAAGTTTCCTCCCCCTTGGAGATTGTCTCCCCCTGAGAGACTATAAGCTTGCTGTAGGCTCATTTTGAGAAGCATTTATTATTCCCCATTCACCCTCTCAAGCACATACTTTCAGTTAGGCAGAATTATCTACTACTGCAGATATGAATGCTTGTCTCCCCCTATTTCTTCAATTTAAGACATAAGAGCAAGCTTTGTTTATAATTGATATATATATATATATATATATATATATATATAGAGAGAGAGAGAGAGAGAGAGAGAGAGAGAGAGATGCACAGATAGACAGAGATACAGATACGTACAGAGAGAGAAATATAACAGATAGATGCATAGATAGACAAATAAAGGTAGTAGAAACAGGTACAGAGAGAGAAATACACTGATAGAGAATTTAAAAAAAAACAAAAACCTGTTAAACAACTCTGCCAAACTACAGGGACAAACTAATCACAAGACGAAACACGACGTGTTTCGGCCTCTTAGGGCTCCTCCAGGCAAGGTAAACAGCACTTAGGACGACGAAAATGAAGAACGAGCAAGAACTTGGTCAAATTCCGAGCAAGACGGGCGATGAATTGACAGAGAAATGTACGTCTGTGTGTAATATTTACTCTTAAATGGGGCCAGGCCGCATATACGTCATGAATGCTATATGCCCTTTCATTGTCTGATTTCTTTCCTGGTGCTGCCGGGATTCAAATCAACAACTTCTGGAATGGTGAGCGTCTTCAGTGTGTTGCATTTCAGACGTGCGTCTTCCCCACATCGCTGTGGGATACTTGTTTCAAGTTGGGAAATCTAATGAAGCCCCCTGAAGTTCTCTTTCGTTTCTCCTCGACCAGATCTAGCAGGAATCCAATTCAGCTGCAGCTGCCATTGCCTTTAGGATTTTAATTAATAAACAAGTAGGGTAACTCTTGCTCCCACTCAGAGTAACTTTTATTCAAGACTGGCACAGCCTTTTAATTTGAATAAAGTCAGACAAATACAAAGATGAACAATTAATAGTGGGGGAAAAACAGGCGTAGGCTCAAAGATTGTCCCCTACATTTTATACTGTTTGCATGTCTTTAGAATTTCAGCAACTTTTTTCGTCCCAACACTTTCATTTTGTTCCATTTACTACACTTCGCTGGCTGCTTTGGGGGTGCTGTTGGATTCTTTTTTTAACCCTTGGTGGTGAGAATACCACAGTATTATGGACTGTGGTGTGCCTGTATGTGACGCCAGGAGCACAGACACAGTCAGCCGTGTCTCCCTGATGAGCCCGATCCAGCGGACGAATGGCCTATGAGCAGGCAATACAAATAGATCTGCCTTCGAGAGGAATTATGATGGTTCCCTCATGCAGCTAGTGAAACAGTTTTCAAATAATAATATATATTGTCTCAATTTTATGTTTTCATTTTCTTCATCTTGAAACACACACACCCGCCCCCCACCCCTTCCCTGAAGTTCAAATCTTTGCCAAGCCATTACTGTGATGACAGAGGGGGTTGTTGGCCTGAGATGTTTTTTCCCTACTATTAGATTGTTCGTCTTTGTATTTGTCTAGCTTTATTCAAGTTTAAACGGCTGCGCCAGTCTTGAATAAAACTTACTCTGAGTTAGGTTTTCCTATGGGAGCAAGAGTTACCCTACTTGTTTATTGTTTACTATTCCCTGCCTCATTTCATGTTCGATTTTGGATTCTAGTCCTCTTCTTTCTAGATATTGCGAGCTGTTTCATGAGTTCATAGGCTGATGAGCGTCAAACCACTTCCACCAACCTCTGTGGCGAGGGATTAGGCACAGACGCCAGCTTCCCCCGCCCTGCTGGCTGGACTGTCATACTTCTCCGTCGTGTACGTGTGAGCCTCCTCCACTCGGCTTTTATATGGCACAGTGAATTCAGTCAAAATCACAGTGAATTCAGTCGAAATCACAGTGAATTCAGTCGGAATGACAGTGAATTCAGTCGAAATCACAGTGAATTCGGTCGAAATCACAGTGAATTCGGTCGAAATCAGAGTGAATTCAGTCGAAATCACAGTGAATTCAGTCGAAATCACAGTGAATTCTGTCGAAATCACGGTGAATTCAGTCGAAATCACGGTGAATTCAGTCGAAATCACGGTGAATTCAGTCGAAATCACAGCGAATTCAGTCGAAAGCACAGTGAATTCAATCAGAACCACCGTGAGTTCATTCAAAATCACAAACAATCAAAATCACAATGAATTCAATCAGAATCACAGTTATTTCAATCAGAATCTTTAGAAATTCAATCAGAATCACAGCGAATTCGATCAGATTCATCGTGAATTAAATCAAAATCACAGTGAATGCAATCAGAATCACAATGAATGCAATCAGAATCACAATGAATTCAATCAGAATCACAATGAATTCACAGTGAATTCAATCAGAATCACAATGAACTTAATCAGAACCACAATGAATTCAATCAGAATCACAATGAATGCAATCAGAATCACAATAAATTCACAGTGAATTCAATCAGAATCACAATGAATTTTAATCAGAACCACAATGAAGTCAATCAGAATCAGAGTGAATTCAATCAGAATTGTTTGTTTTGATGAAACTGGGCGAAGTACAATACCTGATCTCACGCCACTCTCCGCGAAGATGTTTCGGTGGCTTTCCCTTTCTGGAAGGTCTGATGTGCACTCGTAATCATTCACTTCTTCCAGTAAACCTGCTCTTGATGCCACACATGTTCTAGACCGTAAACCCTGCCTGCTGCCGTGTAGAATGCTCAGGGTGGGTTAATGCTACCCACATGCGCGACCTATTGGTTGAATCTCCATGTGCACCTTCCCTAGGTTAGCGCAGCCTGGCATAAACCCAGAAAATGTTCCGCTGGTCATCTTCCCCGTCAGACTGGACACGCACGTTCTTCTGATTTCGCCCCGTTTCACCGGGTTTGAATTCGAGAGCTAAGGTCACGTGTGGATTTGAGGAGGAAGCTCACCATGACAGGTGACATACGCTGTTCCAGCTGAGATTTGGTTGGACGGCATTTCCCCGCGCAGTCCATCACCCCTGATGGCCTCGCTGCACCGCCCTCTTCATTCTCTTGGCATTCTCTTTTTTTTTTTTCTTTATCTCCTGTGTTACTACATGTTTTCCCTCTTGCCTCCGACTACCGCTTCATTTCCGTGGACTCCAGCGCCTGTCCGTTGGTTTGTAGGTGTCCTGTTACTTCTTGCTCTTAAGGTTTTCCTCTGCCGTGTCCACTGCCTCCTGTTCAGCCCGTCCTTGGTTTTGATAGGGTTGACCTCACAACTTTGTCTCCGGAGTTCTTAATAAAGCATGGTTAATAATTTGACTTTGTGCTTAAGTAACCAGGACGAATTTCAAGGATGGCTTTAGCCTTGCTTGGCGGCAATATCGGTTGACGTCAGTGAGACCAGTGAGAGACACCATGCCATTTTCTTGTGCATTTGTCGACCCTGGCCTCCACTGACTTATCAGTGCTGATATCGTGTATCTGCGGAAGCCAGAGGAGTTTAGGGATCAACATGAACTGCAGACACCAGACATCGTATTTACCAGGGTGAGAACGCTGGTGTATTATCTGCAGACTTTCTTCTGTCATTTGCTTGTTTGTTTGTTTGTTTTTTTTTATTCTTTTCCTCCTCTTTGCGTTCTCCAAGGAGTCACTACAGACTTTCCATGATTCTCCTGTCGCTGTTGGAATGGCTTGGTCGGCTACGGTGAATGCAACTGTCTTACACGCTTTTTCCTTTCCGCAGAGAGGGGCTTCATGATGTCTCTGTGATTTGAAACTTATTCTTGAAGTGGACTGACTTGTCTTACCGCTTTAGTGTTTTGTGCGTTTCCTTTGTAAAGAACCACAGTGAGAAGTCACTGAAATAGTTTTTTTTTAGCATTTGTCATATTGTCTATCACATCTATAGAGCCAGATGATTCATTTTGTGACTCACTGATCCGTAAGTATTTGTCATATCGAGCCTCAGAACATCCAAGTCCTCTTTGTCTGCCTTTGCTCTTTGGGTTGCTTCCCTAACTTTAGTGTCATATTCCACACAGTCGGACATTCCTGGAGAGCTCCATTCTGGACTGACGAATCAAATTACCTATTTTGTGTGAGACATTCAGTGAGCGGGTCGCCGTGACAGAGAAGATTTTCCGCACAACGTTTAGAAGTAATATTTGTCTGCGTCACCCGAATTTTACTCTTTAAAGGAAATACACTACATCAGCTGTGCATCCATTGGTCACTGGTCTTCAAGTTCCTTAGTGGTGATCTTATCCTTTTGTGGAGCGACTCAAAGACAAAGGGACAATCATCACACAGCAGATACGATATTTCACGAGATCCGGATGAAGATCTAGTTCTGGCTTTCTGAATCACTTTCTTTACCTCCACCAGTGTTGGTACCAGGTCTCTGAACCTTGTCCCTGGCACCAGTGTTGGTGCCCAGTCTCTGAACCTTTGCTCTGGCACCAGTGTTGGTGGTGCCCAGTCTCTGAACCTTTGCTCTGGCACCAGTGTTGGTGGTGCCCAGTCTCTGAACCTTTGCTCTGGCACCAGTGTTAGTACCCAGTCTCTGAACCTTTTCTCTGGCACTGTAGGCGGATCAAGCCCAGGATTTCAAGTCGTGCTTCGCTCTGAAGGCCGGAGTATGCTTTCTGAAGATGCCACTCGAGACTTTCTGTGTCCTCTGCGAGTCTCCCTCACTTTATGCTGCTCCAGTAGCTTCCTGGTGAACTGGGATGAGTCTCCGATGAAGCAGCGTGTGGTTTTCTTCGTTTTGCTGTTTTTTTTTTTTTCCCTCCTTCTGGCCGATTCTGCTTCACTGAGGGCACCGCGTTTTGGTCTGGGGTCTTCTGGGAGCCTCTCTCAGCTTTTCTGCACTGTTTTTGAGGCAGGTTCCATTTCTTTCTTCAGACTGCCCTTTTCTTATTGGAATAGTAGCCGTCACTCGCCAGCGTCTGCTTTTTTTTGTTTTTTGTTTTTTTTTTCTTCCGAGGGTGCGGTGGGTATTCATTTTTGTTCAAGTAGCTCCACAGGCGTTTACTACAGGTTGTAGTAGTATCTCCCATATATATATATATATATAATGCTGAACAATTAAGTAGTGGGGGAAAACAAGTGCAGATTAACAATTCTTCCATGATTATAGTAATGATTTGGCAAAGATTTGACATTTAAAAAAAAAAATGAAGATGAAAAAAATGTATATTATAAACATGAAAAAAAAAACCTTCACTAGCTATATGAGGAAACCGTCTCAATCCGTCTCGAAAACAGGTCTATGTGTATTGCCTGCTTCTAGGCCTTTCATCCGCTGGATCGGACTCATCAGGGAGACACGGTTGATGATGTGTGTTGTGCTCTTGGCGTCAAATACAGACACACCACAGTCCGTAATTCTGTGGTGTTCTCACCACCAAGGGTTCAAAAAAAGAATCCAACAGCACCCCCAAAGCAGCCAGCGAAAGGGTAGTAAAAAAAAAAAAAAAAAAAAAAAAAAAAGTGTGGAGAGGAAAAAAGTTGCTGAAAAACTAAAAACATAATGCAAACAGTATATAAAATGTAGGGGACAATCTTTGAGCCTATGCTTGAGGATCCATTTAAGGATGCAAGGGAGATCAAAAGATATGGAACAGTCTGAGTGGTCAGCTCTGCTGTTCAATAACCCAAGCATTGTCAGCGGCTAAGAACTGTGCAGAACAACCTTTACTTGGATCTCCTAAGAGATGCAACTGCCCACTGATTGACCAAACAATATAATGCTGAACAATTAAGTAGTGGGGGGAAAACAATATATATATATATATATATATATATATATATATATATATATATATATAATTGTGTTGCTAACCAACAATAATTTTTAAAAAGTGCTCAACCGGGTTGGGAGAGCAGCTGTTCATATATGTTATATATATATATATATATATATATATGCTATGGTATATGCTATGGTACGCTTCGGTGTGGTATGGTATGATATAGTATGATACGGTATGGTATAATATAGTATGGTATGGTATGGTATATAGGTACGGTACGGTACGGCACGGCATGGCATGGTATGGTACGGTACGGTACGGTACGGTACGGTGCGGTGCGGTACAGTACGGTACGGCATGGCATGGTACGGTACGGTACGGTACGGTACGGTACGGTACGGTATGGTATGGTACGGTACGGTACGGTACGGTACGGTATGGTATGGTATGGTATGGTATGGTACGGTACGGTACGGTACGGTACGGTATGGTATGGTACGGTACGGTATGGTACGGTACGGTACGGTATGGTATGGTACGGTACGGTATGGTATGGTCATCCTTATACTATGCTGTGCTGTGCCAAGTTGTGTCAAAAACGTTCACCCGCAAGCAAAACAACGTTTATACATCCTTTGATCTCCAAACTTCATGGCAGTCCGCTCAGCCTATGAAATCATCGTGTGAGGACCACCGACAAAATCGTCACGACTCCTGACGTCACTGATGTACAATTCCAAAGCTGCAACTACGTCCTCATACGTCACGGAGCCCAGACGGGCTTTCTTCCTGAAAGAGGGCTCCGATCACACGATGTGCATGGACGTTCCTCCCTCCGAAAACAATGAATGTAAGTGTGCAAGAGGAGAAGTGGCACGTGATAAACGCGAGCCGGTCAGAAGAGAAGGTCGCGCTCCTTTGTCAATACGCTGGAGCTTTCTTCTACTCGTCTTTCTCTTGTTTTGTTCCTTTCCTTCATGCGTTTTTTTTTTCCTTTGTCTTTCTTTCCTTCTATCCGTCTTACGTCTTATTGTCTTCTCGGGTTTTTTTTTGTTGTTTTTGTTTTTTTTTTTTTTTTTTTTTTTGTTTGTTTGTTTGTTTTTGTCTTACACTCTGTCCGTTTTTTTTTTTTTTTTTTTTTTTTTTTTCTTTCCATATTCTTTCTGTTTTTCATTTCGTCTTTCTTTCTTCGTTCTTTCTTTGCGTTTTTTCGTTCATGCCGGCTTTCTGTCTGTCTGTCTGTTTTCCTTCCCGTGTCTCTTCCATTCTTTCTATTCTTCTCTCCATATTTCTCTCTTTCCGTCTTTCCTTCTACTTAGTTGTTTTGGGTTTGTTTGTTTTTTTTTTCGGATCTATCTTCCCGATTTTTTTTTTCTGTCTGTCTTTCTTCTTGACTTTCTTTCACTCTGTATTTTTGTTTTCTTTGTCTTACATTTTACCTGTTTTTTTCCTTCTCTCTGTCTTGCGTTTTTCTTGCCCAACTTTGTTTGTTTGTTTTTTTTTTTGTTTTTTTTTTTATCTTTCTTTCCTTTGTTCTTTCTTCCTAAGTTTCTTTCCTTCTGTCTTTCTGTGTTCAGTCCTTCTCTCTCTCTCTCTCTCTCTCTCTCTCTCTCTCTCTCTCTCTCTCTCTCTCTCTGTCCTTTCTTTCCGCCTCGTTGCCATTTTTCTCTTTATTTCTTTTCGTCTTCCTTCCTGCCTTACTTTCTTTTGCGTCCCTTTCTCCCCTTCTCCCCTCCCCCCCCCCCCCCCCCTCCCCATCCTCCCCCTACCCCCCTTTTTTTTCTTTTTTTAAATACTTTTTTTTTTTCCCTGCATTTATTTCTTCCCGTCTTTTTTTTTTTTTTTTTTTGGTCGTTCTTTCTTATGGTCTTTCTTTCTATGTTTTTCCCTGTTTTGTTTTACTTTCTGTCTAGGTTTTCTTTCCGTTTTTTTTTTTCTTCCACTATTTTTTGTCATTCTTTCTACCTATCTTATTTCTTCCTTTCTTTCCGTTTTTTTTTTTTTTTTTTTTTTTTTTTTTTTTTTGTTTTTCTTTTTATTTTCCTTTCTTTCCGTCTCTTTTAATTTCTTTCCGTTTTTTTTTTTATTATTATTATTATTTTTTTTTTTTTTTTTGGGGGGGGGGGGGTCTTGTCTCCTTCTTTCTCTTCTCTTTTATTTCTTGCTTTCTTTCTTTTTTTTTCCCTTTTTTTTTTTTTTTTTTTTTTTTTTTTTCTTTCAGCCTCTTCTGTTTCTTACTTTCTTTCCGTTTTCCCTATTTTTGGTTTTTTCTTTACGCCTCTTTTGTTTCTTACTTTCTTACCGTTTTTTTCTTTTTTTTTTTTTTTTTTAATTTCCTTCCGCCTTTTTTATTTCTGACTTTTTTCCGTTTTTTTTTTTTCCTTTTTGTGTGTGTGTGTCTTTCTTTCTGCCTCTTATATTTCTTACTTTCCGTTTTTTTTTTTTTTTTTTTCTTTTTTTTTTTTTGGTTTTTCTTTCCGCCTCTGTCATTTCTTACTTTCTTCCCGTTTATTCCCTATTTTTTTGTTTTTCTTTCCGCCTCTTCTATTTCTTACTTTCTTTCCATTTTTTTCCCCTATTGTTTGTTTTTTCTTTCCGTCTCTTATGATTCTTACTGTCTTTTTATTTTTTTCGTTTTTTTTTTTTTCTGTTTTTTTTTTCTGTTGTTTTTTTTTTTTTTTGTCTTTCTTTCCTCCTCTTTTATTTCTTACTTTCTTTCCGTTCATTCCCTATTTTTTGGTCTTTCTTTCCGCCTCTTCTATTTCTTACTTTCTTTCCTTTTTTTCCCTATTTTTTGTGTTTTTCTTTGCGTCTCTTATAATTCTTACTGTCTTTCCTTTTTTTCCCCCCTATTTTTTTGTTTTCTTTCCGCCTCTAAGATTTCTTACTTTCTTTCCGTTTTTTTTGTTGTTGTTGTTGTTGTTTTTTTTTTCATCTCTATTGTTACCTTTCTTTCTGCCTCTTTTATTTCTTTTCGTTTTCCCCCTTCCTTTCTTCCCGCCTTTCTGCCTTCCTGTCTTTTTTCTTTCTGCCCTAGGGGGTGTTTTTTTTCCTCCTTTCCCTCCTTTCATGTCTCACTTTCTCCCTGTCTCTCTGTCTTTTTGTCTCATCTTCTCTCT
>JADBJO010009258.1:30000-32500 GCA_016801955.1 Conus betulinus
TTTAGCTTTATCAATTATTTTTAAAATTTGTACAAATTCATCACGGAAAAAAAACAATAATTTAGACTCAACAGGAAAGAGCCTGGAAATAAAAGACGGGATTAGAAATGTAAAGAACCAACAGAAAAAAATAATAAAGACTGCGCGCGTATATGCATAAGAGAGAGAGAGAGAGAGAGAGAGGAGAGAGAGAGAGAGAGAGAGAGAGAGAAGAGAGAGAGACAGACAGACAGACAGAGACAGAGAGACAGACAGAGAGACAGACAGAGAAACAGACAGACAGACAGACAGAGAAGAAAGAAAGAACAGACAGACAGACGGACGGACAGAGACAGACAGGCAGACAGACAGACAGAGACTCAGAGACAGACAGACAGACAGAGAGACAGACAGGCAGATAGACGGAAAGAAAGAAAGAAAGCTGGAGAGACAGACAGACAGAGAGAGAGAGAGAGAGAGAGAGAGACTCAGAGACAGACAGACAGACAGAGACAGACAGACAGACGGGCAGACAGAGGATGGCCAGTGATTACTGAGCCAGGCTTTCCGTACATGACAAGGGAAAGGGTGGCAACAAAGGGAGAGCACTGCACGATGCTGTGCATCATCTAATGAACACGACTAATGAGCGCATTAATTACTATGTGGATACTAAGGCTTGATTAGGGATCTTACATGCATCAGTCAGATAAACTGCTACTCTATACACCAAGTTCGCATCACATATAAAAGAAAAAAAAAAAAGGATGATGATGAAAAATAGAGCCACATAAAGCCCATAGGATAATGGCAATACTTCGGGTTTTTTTTGTTGTTGTTTGTTTTTTGTTTGTTTGTTTGTTTGTTTGTTTTTTTTGTTTTTTTAACCTTTCTCAAGCCACACTGGCCAAGTGACATCAAAAAGGATAGCCTGAAATAAGATGGGTGTTGTATTTTTCTTTCTTTTTTTTTTTTTTTTTTTTTGTGGTTGGTTTGTTTTTTCTTCATGTTTTGAATATAGTGTCATCTAAGGGTGTGAAGTTTGGGACAAACTTTCTTCATGTTTCGAATATAGTGTTCTCTAAGGGTGTGAAGTTTAGGACAAATTTTCTTCATGTTTCGAATATAGTGTTCTCTAAGGGTGTGAAGTTTGGGACAAATTTTCTTCATGTTTCGAATATAGTGTTCTCTAAGGGTGTGAAGTTTGGGACAAATCAGTATAAAATGAAGTTCGCTTTCGGAGACGCCCTCACAAAACGAATAGTATTAGAGAAGTTTCGGTTCTGGAGTATCAGTAGCGATGCGTGTGTAATGCTGAAATACCTTGTAGTGCTCAACGTAGCGATGCGTGTGTAATGCTGAAATACCTTGTAGTGCTCAACGTAGCGATGCGTGTGTAATGCTGAAATACCTTGTAGTGCTCAACGTAGCGATGCGTGTGTAATGCTGAACTAGCTCGTAGTGCTCTAGGTACTTGCAGCAGATTCCCTATTAAACCGTGGCTTCTGTGTAAAAACCATCGATCCTCAACACGCATTTTACTGCCATTTTGAGACCGTTATAAAATGGCATGAGAGAGAGAGAGAGAGAGAGAGAGAGAGAGAGAGAGAAGGACCGACTTACATGTATTATCGTCAGCAAATAAGCCCTGTTATTATCATCATTATCATCATCATCATCATCATCATCATTATTATTATTATTATTATCATTATTCATTATTATTATTCTTGTAGCTGTAGTTGTTATTATTATCATTATTACCACTATCATCATCATTGATCTATTGTTGGTCTTGGAAGTAACAAAACAAAGTTAAATATAGATGGAAAGTTTAGAAAGAGAGGGGGTTAGTTACCGCCAAGGACATTGACAAACAAAGCACAGGACAATGGTAGAAAAGGTTAGAAGGTTAGGAAAAGTAGATGGAAAGGTTAGAGGTTTTTTTTTGTTTTTCCAGTTTTGTTGTTGTTTTTTCATGAGGGGGGGGGGGGGGGGGGGGGTTGTTTGTGGGGGGGGGGGGGGGGAGGGGGGGGGGTTGTTTTGTGTAAGTTTCCCTTCAAATATTTTCATACCAGTAGCAAACGATCAATAGCAACAACGGCTGCAACAGATGTCCACAATATTGACACAGAATGGATATTTTGTACTACCGATTATATGGCACTTCAGAGGGAACCCTCCAACAAGCAAAACATATCTCATTGTTCCTAACATGGTACGTACACCATCACAGAGAAACTGTGCACAACAGACACGAAGATATTATAGTGATAGTGGGGCTCCAACCAAACCCGCATATTGGTCAGTCTTGCTTTAATTGATACAGTTTGGTCTCTGTTTGGAAAATGCCATTGATATTTTCGAATTGAGAGACAGACAGACAGACAGACAGGCAGGCAGATCTATGCAAACAGACAGGCTGACAAGACAGACAGACAGGCAGACACAAAAGTCAGACAGACAACAGAGAGAGAAAGAGAGAGGGGGAAGGAAGGGGGGGGGGGGGGGGGGTCAAACA
>JADBJO010009258.1:37500-40000 GCA_016801955.1 Conus betulinus
GCGCCCGGGAAGGTGAAGAGAGAAAAGAGTTGGGGACACAAAACAGCGAACGCCAAACCAACCGTTTAGGGCTTAGGGGAAGGAGGGGGAAGATGGGGAGGAAGCAAAATGGCAAAGAGGGAGGGAGTCCGGAGGGGGCTTTGGGGGGGGGGGGGGGGGGGGGGGGGGGGGGGGGGGGGGGGGGGGGGGGGGGGGGGGGGAGGGAAAGGGAAGGAGCTGCAGGGATGATGGTGAGCGTAGTTAGTGAGGAAGGGGAGGTCACGGAGGGGGCGAAACGAAACAGCGGGTACAGATGTCATGTATAGTGACTGATTGCGAGGGAGAAAATAAAAATGGTAGCTGGCAGCAACATGTTCCAGCTAGCAAGCCGCTAGATCATGAAGGACACCGATCATAAATCACGAAATGAGCAAACGGAGCAGGAGAACCTCGGCGGCAGTAACGTATCAAGCCGCAAGCTAACTAAACAGCGGGGACTAGTTCGGGTATTTAAGTTAGGGTATTTTAAAAAGAGAAAGGGTATTAGTTCCGCCAGACAATAAAGACAAACAGATTACAGGACAAAAACATAATGCATTTCTACTTCTTGGGTTTTCTTCAGGCAAAAAAAAAACAAAAAAAAAAACAAGCAAACAAAAAAAAAACAGTGTGTACTTGAGAGATAAGTAGTTGCTCATTCTTCGTTTTCGTTGTCCGCAATGTTGTTTGTTTTTGCCTGAAGAAGACCCAAGAGGTCGAAAATGCGTTGTGTTTTTGTCCTGTAACCCGTGTGTCTCCATTGTCTGGCGGATCTAACACCCTTTCTTTTTCAAATTTGCTGCATGTTTTGCCCTCAGTCACCTCGTTTTACCCTTTCTTTTTAAAATTTGCTTCATGTTTTGCCCTCAGTCACCTCGTTTTACCCTTTCTTTTTAAAAATTTGCTGCATGTTTTGCCCTCAGTCACCTCGTTTTACCCTTTCTTTTAAAAATTTGCTGCATGTTTTGCCCTCATTTACCTCGTTTTACCCTTTCTTTTTAAAATTTGCTGCATGTTTTGCCCTCAGTCACCTCGTTTTCAAAACCATCGGACGTATTGATCATATCAACACCAGGGAACAAAGGCGTACTAATCATATCAACACCAGGGAACAAAGGCGTACTGATCATATCAACACCAGGGAACAAAGGCGTGCAGTTTCATATCAAGTACAGGGAACATTGTAAAAGCGTTCGCACTGCTCCACGTCAAGACCTATGGCCCTGCTAAAAACAAAGGCGTGCAGTTCCATCAGTACACTATGGCCATGCTAAAAAACACTGTTCAAGGACACCAGCTCCACGTCACAAACAAGATCCTGTGGCCCTGCTAAAAAAACAATCCTCAAGGTCACGGCTCCATGGAACAAGATCCTGTGGCCCTGCCAAAAACAACTCCTCAAGGACACAGCTCCATGGAACAGATCCTATGGCCCTGCTAAAAACAATCCTCAAGGACACGGCTCCATGGAACAAGATCCTGTGGCCCTGCCAAAAACAATCCTCAAGGACACGGCTCCATGGAACAAGATCCTGTGGCCCTGCCAAAAAAACAATCCTCAAGGACACAGCTCCATGGAACAAGATCCTATGGCCCTGCTGTAACAATCTTCAAGGACAACAGAGAGAGGAAGGGAGACGGAGGGAAAGACAGAGAAGACCAAAAAATGGATAGACAATATTGCAGAATGGAGAGACGAACCTTTATACAGAGACCCAGGCTCTGGCACTCCGCTGAAAGATCTGGGGGAATGCCCTAGGAGGGGGGGGGGGGGGGGTGGGGGTGGGGGGGTGGGGTGGGTGGGGCTTAGGTCTTCAATGCCGTTCCTGGAATGACTCTTTACAGAGAAGAAGAAGAAGAAGAAGAAGAAGAAGAAGATGATGATGATGATGATGATGATGATGATGATGATGAGTGTGTGTGTGTGTGTGTGTGTGTGTGTGTGTGTGTGTGTGTGTGTGTGTGTGTGCGGCAAGGCATTGGGACGTCTCTCCAACAGTGAAGAGCAAATAGCGGAAGTGCCTGTACCACAGTCAGTGTGAATCATGATAGAGCAACCCAGTAAAAAGACAAAATCAAACGCATGATACAGATCTTGAAAGTCGAGAAATCCTTCCATCAAATCAAGGGGGCTACAGAACAGGTAAAAGTACATGGGAAAATGCGGCCGCTTTTGCCTGTGAAGTATATGAAGGATTCCTAAAGAAAGGAGGAAAAAACACTAGCTGTTGCAATAGATCTGGAAGGCACATGCAATAAAAGTCCAGGTCTCACTTCTCATGGAACTTCTCCTTGACTATGGAGTCAGCAAGTCACTTACACGATGAACAGCAGCGGCACTTCGGGAGCGAACCGTCATCCTACGATTTGGAGATTGGACATCTGAGCCTCATAAACTTTCTATTACCTCAAGGTTCTCCTCTTTCCCCTGTTTTGTACAATGTTTACACTAAAGGTCTTGCAGACCTCAACAGAAACGGAA
>JADBJO010009258.1:55000-60000 GCA_016801955.1 Conus betulinus
GCACCCGACTGCTGACAAGCATCCTTCAGGGCACCCGACTGCTGAAGCATCCCTCAGGGCACCCGACTGCTGAAGCATCCTTCAGGGCACCCGACTGCTGAAGCATCCCTCATGGGCACCCGACTGCTGAAGCATCCTTCAGGGCACCCGACTGCTGAAGCATCCCTCAAGGCACCCCCTGAATGAAGCATCCCAATCAAAGGCACCCGACTGCTGAAGCATCCCTCAGGGCCTAGAATGCTGAATGACTGACCAAGGCACCCCCCTAGAATGAAGCATCCTTCAGGGCACCCGACTGCTGAAGCATCCCTCAGGGCACCCGACTGCTGAAGCATCCTTCAATGCACCCGACTGCTGAAGCATCCCTCAAGGCACCCGACTGCTGAAGCATCCTTCAGGGCACCCGACTGCTGAAGCATCCCTCAAGGCACCCGACTGCTGAAGCATCCTTCAGGGCACCCGACTGAATGAAGCATCCCTCAAGGCACCCGACTGCTGAAGCATCCCTCAAGGCACCCGACTGCTGAAGCATCCCTCAAGGCACCTATAGACTGCTGAAGCATCCTTCAGGGCACCCGACTGCTGAAGCATCCTTCAGGGCACCCGACTGCTGAAGCATCCTTCAAGGCACCCGACTGAATGAAGCACAATTCCAAGGCACCGACTGCTGAAGCATCCTTCAAGGCACCCGACTGCTGAAGTGCATCCCTCAAGCACCCTAGAATGAAGTGACAATGACCAAGGCACCTATAGAATGAAGTGACAATGACCAAGGCACCTATAGAATGAAGTGGACAATGACCAAGGCACCCCTAGAATGAAGTGGCAATGACCAAGGCGCCCCTATAGAATGAAGTGGCAATGACCAAGGCACCCCTATAATGATGAAGTGGCACCAATGACCAAGGCACCCCTAGAATGAAGTGGCAATGACCAAGGCACCCATAGAATGAAGTGGCAATGACCAAGGCACCCATAGAATGAGTGCAATGACCAAGGCACCCCATAGAATGAAGTGGCAATGACCAAGGCACCCATAGAATGAAGTGACAATGACCAAGGCACCCATAGAATGAAGTGACAATGACCAAGGCACCCATAGAATGAAGTGACAATGACCAAGGCACACATAGAATGAAGTGGCAATGACCAAGGGCCCATAGAATGAAGTGACAATGACCAAGGCACCCATAGAATGAAGTGACAATGACCAAGGGCCCCTAGAATGAAGTGACAATGACCAAGGCACCCCTAGAATGAAGTGACAATGACCAAGGCACCCATAGAATGAAGTGACAATGACCCAGGCACCCTATAGAATGACAATGACCAAGGCACCCCATAGAATGAAGGCACCCCATAGAATGAAGTGGCAATGACCATAGGCACACATAGAATGAAGTGACAAATGACCAAGGCGCCCTATAGAATAGAATGAAGTGACAATGACCAAGGCCAAGGCACATAGAATGAAGTGACAATGACCAAGGCACACATAGAATGAAGTGACAATGACCAAGGCACACATAGAATGAAGTGACAATGACCAAGGGCACACATAGAATGAAGTGACAATGACCAAGGCACCATAGAATGAAGTGACAATGACCAGGCACCCATAGAATGAAGTGACAAGTGACAATGACCAAGGCACACATAGAATGAAGTGACAATGACCAAGGCACCCATAGAATGAAGTGACACAATGACCAAGGCACCCATAGAATGAAGTGACAATGACCAAGGCACCCCTAGAATGAAGTGACAATGACCAAGGCACCCCTAGAATGATAGAATGACAATGACCAAGGCACCCATAGAATGAAGTGACAATGACCAAGGCACCCATAGAATGAAGTGACAATGACCAAGGCACCCATAGAAATGAAGTGACAATGACCAAGGCACACATAGAATGAAGTGACAATGACCAAGGCACACATAGAATGAAGTGACAATGACCAAGGCACACATAGAATGAAGTGACAATGACCAAGGCACCCATAGAATGAAGTGACAATGACCAAGGCACCCCTAGAATGAAGTGACAATGAAGTGACAATGACCAAGGCACTATAGAATGAAGTGACAATGACCAAGGCACCCCTAGAATGAAGTGACAATGACCAAGGCACCCCTAGAATGAAGTGACAATGACCAAGGCACCCCTAGAATGAAGTGACAATGACCAAGGCACCTATAGAATGAAGTGACAATGACCAAGGCACCCATAGAATGAAGTGACAATGACCAAGGCACCCCTAGAATGAAGTGACAATGACCAAGGCACCCCTAGAATGAAGTGACAATGACCAAGGCACCTATAGAATGAAGTGACAATGACCAAGGCACCCTAGAATGAAGTGACAATGACCAAGGCACCTATAGAATGAAGACAATGAAGGTGACAATGACCAAGGCCCCTAGATAGAATGAAGTGACAATGACCAAGGCACCATAGAATGAAGTGACAATGACCAAGGCACCCATAATGAAGTGACAATGACCAAGGCACCCATAGAATGAAGTGACAATGACCAAGGCACCCATAGAATGAAGTGACAATGACCAAGGCACCCATAGAATGAAGTGACAATGACCAAGGCACCCATAGAATGAAGTGACAATGACCAAGGCACCCCTAGAGATGAAGTGACAATGACCAAGGCACCCATAGAATGAAGTGACAATGACCAAGGCACCCATAGAATGAAGTGACAATGACCAAGGCACCCATAGAATGAAGTGACAATGACCAAGGGCACCCATAGTGACAAGTGACAATGACCAAGGCACCCATAGAATGAAGTGACAATGACAATGACCAAGGCAATGACCAAGGCACCCATAGAATGAAGTGACAATGACCAAGGCACCCATATAGAATGAAGTGACAATGACCCAAGGCACCCATAGAATGAAGTGACAATGACCAAGGCACCCATAGAATGAAGTGACAATGACCAAGGCACCCATAGAATGAAGTGACAATGACCAAGGCACCCATAGAATGAAGTGACAATGACCAAGGCACCCATAGAATGAAGTGACAATGACCAAGGCACCCATAGAATGAAGTGACAATGACCAAGGCACCCATAGAATGAAGTGACAATGACCAAGGCACCCCTAGAATGAAGTGACAATGACCAAGGCACCCATAGAATGAAGTGACATGACCAAGGCACCCATAGAATGAAGTGACAATGACCAAGGCACCCATAGAATGAAGTGACATGACCAAGTGACAGTGGCAATGACCAAGGCACCCATAGAATGAAGTGGCAATGACCAAGGCACCCATAGAATGAAGTGCATGACCAAGGCACCCATAGAATGAAGTGACAATGACCAAGGCACCCCCTAGAATGAAGTGACAATGACCAAGGCACCCATAGAATGAAGTGACAATGACCAAGGCACCCATAGAATGAAGTGACAATGACCAAGGCACCCATAGAATGAAGTGACAATGACCAAGGCACCTAGAAGAAGTGACAATGACCAATGAAGTGACAATGACCAAGGCACACATAGAATGAAGTGACAATGACCAAGGCACCCATAGAATGAAGTGACAATGACCAAGGCACCCATAGAATGAAGTGACAATGACCAAGGCACCCATAGAATGAAGTGACAATGACCAAGGCACCCATAGAATGAAGTGACAATGACCAAGCACCCATGACAAGTGACAACCAAGGCACCCATAGAATGAAGTGACAATGACCAAGGCACCCATAGAATGAAGTGACAATGACCAAGGCATACCAATGAAGCACCCATAGAATGAAGTGACAATGACCAAGGCACCCATAGAATGACAAGTGACAATGACCAAGGCAAGGCCCCATAGAATGAAGTGGCAATGACCAAGGCACCCATAGAATGAAGTGGCAATGACCAAGGCACCTATAGAATGAAGTGACAATGACCAAGGCACCCTATAGAATGAAAGTGCAATGACCAAGGCACCCATAGATGATGAAGTGACAATGACCAAGGCACCCCTATAGAATGAAGTGACAATGACCAAGGCACCCATAGAATGAAGTGACAATGACCAAGGCACCTAGAATGAAGTGACAATGACCAAGGCACAATGACCAAGGCACCATAGAATGAAGTGACAATGACCAAGGCACCCTAGAATGAAGTGACAATGACCAAGGCACCATAGAATGAAGTGACAATGACCAAGGCACCCATAGAATGAAGTGACAATGACCAAGGCACCCCTAGAATGAAGTGACAATGACCAAGGCACACATAGAATGAAGTGACAATGACCAAGGCACACATAGAATGAAGTGACAATGACCAAGGCACCCCTAGAATGAAGTCCAAGGCACACATAGAATGAAGTGGCAATGACCAAATTGAAATATTCGAACTTAAAAGAAAAATGTCTGTTCTTGGGCTGAATGCACAGAGGCAAATTACAAGACGATGAAAGCGAAGAACGAACAATTACTTAAAATTATCCTCAAACCATCTATCTCCGTATTATCCTCATCCATTTTTTAGCGCCCGGATTGAGGAGGTAGGTGATAGTTCGTTCGTCATTTTCATCGTCTTGCTTTTTTTTTTTTTCCCTGAAGAAGACCAAAGAAGTCGAAACGCGTCTTGTCTTGTAATTTTGTTTGTCTCTTTCGTTCGGCGGACAGTATTTTTTTTTTAAGTTTGTTTAAATTTCCGCCTGCAGTGGCCTTGCTTTAAAACTCAAAGTATTCCATCTACTCGCAAAATGAGGGGATTGCATGCTGCTGAAATCTAACCATATTTACAAAGTTACTGATAAAGCACCGCCAAAAAAAAAAAAAAAAAAGGAAAAAAAAAAACAAACAAACAAAAAAAAACGTACACCCAAACGAATCACAAGACAAAACACGACGCGCATTTGAACCTCTTAGGTCTTTCTTCAGGCAAGACACAAAACACTCAGGACAACCGAAAAATGAACGCGCAGTCACATATCTTCATCCAATTCGGCGCAA
>JADBJO010009258.1:75000-85833 GCA_016801955.1 Conus betulinus
CAGCAGCAATGACAGCCCGGAACTATCAGGATGCTTTAAGGTCCAACGTCTGTCCATGGGCAGCAGCAATGACAGCCCGGAACTATCAGGATGCTTTAAGGTCCAACGTCTGTCCATGGGCAGCAGCAATGACAGCCCGGAACTATCAGGATGCTTTAAGGTCCAACGTCTGTCCATGGGCAGCAGCAATGACAGCCCGGAACTATCAGGATGCTTTAAGGTCCAACGTTTGTCCATGGGCAGCAGCAATGACAGCCCGGAACTATCAGGATGCTTTAAGGTCCGACGTCTGTCCATGGGCAGCAGCAATGACAGCCCGGAACTATCAGGATTCTTTAAGGTCCAACGTTTGTCCATGGGCAGCAGCAATGACAGCCGGAACTATCAGGATGCTTTAAGGTCCGACGTCTGTCCATGGGCAGCAGCCATGACCGTTATTCTTCATTTACAGTCCCGTGGTCCAGAATTGAGGAGTAGTGTGTGTGTGTGTGTGTGTGTGTGTGTGTGTGTGAGAGAGCATATCCCCTGTTAATATCATACTGTGATACTGGCATCACGCTTACAAACTTGTCAGTGTTGCGCATGAGCCGTCCATCCTGAAAGTGGAGCAGCCTCCTCCACGTGTTTCTGATCGCGTGGGCCTTCCGCCATTTCTACGGCTGATCTCGCTATTCAACTTGTGGGTAGGTGTTTTACAATTCATTTTACACCCTGCTCATTGAAACGTATATTGTGAATCTCTATGGTCATAAACTTAAATTCCTGTCATAATAAAGAGAACTATGTAACAGATAAAGTTTCGATCTTGGAGCAGACTGCAGTGATTGATTTAGTCGGAGCACTGTGATACACATGGTAAATGTAACTGTTCTTGACGTGACACAAATGACAAACACAGTAACATGGGGATATTCACACAGCAACGAACCTATCGCATGTATGAAATCTTCATTCCTTCCTTTCTCATTTCCTTCTGTTTTGATTAGCCGCAGGGCAGAGCTGGTAACAAAGACGTCCTCAGCCTGTGCCGTTCTCAAAGCCGGCAGTACAGCCATTTCTAAAGATCTTACTGGGCAGTGTTTTCGCACCTTTGACACTACAAAGTGTGTAAAGAACACCTTTCTATACACCATAATAAACCTGTGTTCTCAGAAAACATACCCGTAGTAGGTCTTTTTTCACCGTGACAGAATGGCTAGACAAGATGCGTGTTCGGCCAGCGCTCAGCGTGATTTGTGTGCCTTCCTCACTGAATGGAAGCTCAGTATTGAAATTCGGCTGCAATTCACAGTCAGCCACTCCTGAATACATGTTGCCTCTTTTGCACGCTTCATTTTTCTTTTTTAGGTAAAAACCACAAGCCCGCCCCATCCTTTCTTTCTCATACATCTGCGTGCATGCATGCGTAAATTCATATATGTTCTAGTCAGTACAACACCATGTTAATCTGACAGTAAATGGTTTCAGTCAGTCATGTATGTTCACACCTACAGAAACACACACACACAGACACACACAGACACACACACACACACACACGTCTGTGTGTGTGCCCACTCATTGTTGCAGTCAGAGAACATCATTGATTTCCATGCACCGGCAATATCAGTTGACACGATCAGCCATTGTCTTTGTCAGGCCAGAAGTCCCAGGCTATTGTCATGGTGTCTCGCCAGTGTGACGCCCTACTCGCTGCAAACCCTTGCCGTGATAACGTCAGTGAGTCCCCTGTACGCCCCAAAAGTACTCCCCGCCCAGATGTACTTCCAGGAGTACTTCTGGGCCCGCGCCAGAATGACACCTGGGAGTACTTCTGGGACAGTACCTCCTCTTGGTCCCAGAAGTACCCCCCCCCCCCCCCCCCCCCCCCCCAACCTCCTGTTGACAACTTTGCAAATAAATGTTTGTTTTCTGTTACTATCTTATAACGCTGATTCCTTTAGACAGGGGAGTACTTTTAGTACCAGTCCCAAACTGACCCCTCCCCCCCCCCCCCCCCCCCCCCCCTCGGCGGCAGTAGAATGACTCCCGGGAGTACGTTTGGGCCCAGCCCAAATGTACACTCGGGAGTAACTTTGGCGCGGCTCCAGATGTACCCCCCCCCCCCCCCCCCTCCGCAGCTGAGAGACTACATTTGGGCCCAGCCCAGACTTACCCCCGGGAGTAAAACAGGGCCCTTTTTAGCGGACCCAGAAGTACTCCTGGGGAGAACTTCTGTAGCAGGTGGGAAGCCTTTCTGGGACCAGTCCCAAAGTACCCCCTTTTCATATCTTTTATATTAAAGAGCTTAGGGATGATGTTTCTCGTTTATGAAGACCTATGTGGATATTGTTTAAAAATCAAGATTGAATGACACTCTGAATCAACTTTAGGGGGAGTACTTCTGGGCCAGTCCCAGAAGTACCCCCCTTGCATATCTGCTTTATTGATGTGTTCAGGGTTGTTATTTACTGGTTATGAACTCATACATGAATATTCTACCTGAATCAACAGGGAAATATGTCTAAATCAACTTTAGGGGAGTACTTCTGGGCCAGTCCCAGAAGTACCCCCCTTGCATATCTCCTTTATTAATGTGTTCAGTATCGTTATTTACTGGTCATAATCTCATACATTGACATTCTACCTGAATGAAAATTAAAATATAGTCTGAATCAACTTTAGGGGGAGTACTTCTGGGCCAGTCCCAGAAGTACCCCCTTGCATATCTCCTTTATTAATGTGTTCAGGGTTGCTATTTACTGGTCATAAACTCACACATGGACATTCTATCTGAATCAACAATGAAATATTGTCTGAATCAACTTTAGGGGGAGTATTTCTGGGCCGGTCCCAGAAGTACCCACCCTTGCATACCACCTGTATTAATGCATGCAGTGTCATTATTTACTGGTCATAAACTCGCACATGGACATTCTTTCTGAATCACCATGGAAATATAGTCTAAATCACCTTTAGGGGGGAGTACTTCTGGGCAGGTTAGCAGTCCCAAACAGAGCATTTTGCCTTAATTTTTGGTACTTTTGTCGAAACATCACACATGAGTGTAATGTAATTAAGGTACAGAGCACAGAAACCACCTAAAAGAAATGATATATAAGAAGAAAATATCTTTCTGTAATGATACCTACACCCCCCCCCCCAGATGAATAAATAAATACATACCGCAGTATGGTCTGCTTCACGCACGTTCATAAAAACCGGGTCAGTTGGTGCCTCTGTCCGCACTATCCCTGGTCACTAAGAGAGAGAGAGAGAGAGAGAGAGAGAGAGAGAGAGAGCTCGCACGCCAGGAATAACCGGTTGAACGTGATCTTCCCGTGAGTGAGAATTTTCCTGACGGCACGTGCAGCCAGATGATACTGGCTCTGTGACGGACAACGCGTGCCACGCGCGCGTTTGTGGGACAGAGTGAGTAGGCTGCACCCCCCACAAGGGAGTGTGCGTTGATGTTAGCTTACGGCCAGCTGTCAGCGTGAGGCGTGCACAACAAAGGCCGCCACACTCGCCAAACTGAAGACGAAGGTCTAGTCACCCGTCACATCTAGTCACTTCTAGGACACGTGTCTCAGGCTAGAGGAAGGTCTAGCCCGTCACTTCTAGGACACGTGTCTCAGGCTAGAGGAAGGTCTAGCCCGTCTCATCTAGGACACGTGTCTCAGGCTAGAGGAAGGTCTAGCCCGTCACTTCTAGGACACGTGTCTCAGGCTAGAGGAAGGTCTAGCCCGTCTCATCTGGGACACGTGTCTCAGGCTAGAGGAAGGTCTAGCCCGTCCCTTCTGGGACACGTGTCTCAGGCTAGAGGAAGGTCTAGCCCGTCACTTCTGGGACACGTGTCTCAGGCTGGACGAAGGAGAGAGGAAGAACGGGAACCGTACCCTACACATCAATCTACAGAAAACATAATGTCTTTCTCGATCTCCCCAAAGCACATCCGCTGACGTCACGTATCACCGTCATCTCTCCACTGCGTCAGCCCTGTGGATCGGTGGCGTGACGTTCTCGCATGCGAGTGGGCGGATTGGCCACGCACATTAAAAGTATGATGAGCCTTGTGGGAGAGATTTTCCTTGTAGTATGGGGAAGCCTGGAGTATGCTGATGTCCCGCAACAGGTTTTTACGCTGTGAAGTTTTTATACCCCTTAGGTCTATGTAGCTGATTTTTCTTCTTTTTTTTTCAAATGTACTTTCAGTCATCAAAAATATGTTTACTATCACGTGCTGTTTGACAGGCTACATCAAGAGCACAAATCAAATGATTGGGTTTTAGAAGATTACGAGTTTTGACCAGACTAGAGTGAAAACTCTTTGATTCCAGGTGAATTGGGACATCTTATCAACGAGAAATTATCCTGTTAACTCTTTTTTTTTTCTTCTTTTCTTTTCTTGCATTTTGAAATTGAAATTGAAATTTCAAATTGAAATTAATGATAGATTTTAAAATGATGCTAATTTCATTAAACAGACTGTGTTTCGTATTGAGGTATTATGTAAAAAAAAAAAAAAAAAAAAAGAGAGAGGAGAGAGAGAGAGAGAGAGAGAGAGAGAGAGAGTATTTTAGGCATTTGTTGTGTAAATGTTATGAACCTAAACTGATTTGCAACCTCAGTTTAAGTGGTATCGAACCTGAAAAAAGGTGTGGGTATTGGGGGGATGGGGTGTCTCCGTTAAGGTGGTATGGAACAGAAAAAAGTGTGTGCGTAGGATTGGGGGGGGGGGGGGGGGGGGGAGGGATGAGCTCCCAGTTTAGATGTATTGAATAAGAAAATAAAAGTTGGAGGAGGAGGAGGAGGAGGACGAACTTTTTTCTCATTCCTTGTCTACGAGTCGTTGCAGTGCCAGTATAAGTATCTCGCAGTCTGCGTTCGTGAAGATGCTAAATCCTTACAGGTAAAGCAGGTTTTTTTTTCCCGCGCTGGGTAGAATGTTGTTTAACTAGGCACACTTGGTGCTCCGAGCAACATAACAACAACAGAAACAAAAACGACAACAACTCCCCACCCACCCACCCCCCCCACTCCATCCCTTCAAAAAGTCAAACAAATAAGGTCCGAGTGAACACGAATTCTATTGACTGTCGACTAAAACTTTATTTACCGTACAATCTAGTTTAACAGTCAATGGAATACCGTGTTCACTCCAACCTTACGACATTATTATAATTATAAGGCCCAAGTTATGCTGGCCTGAACATACAATCTCCCATTGTCAGGTGGTAACAGCATGAAAGAAAACATTAAAAACAAAACACGTTTTGTAATTCGTTGTATATGTGCATAAGCACCGTTTTCCTGCCTTCTTAATCATAACATCACCCGTTCATAAAACGTGTTTAAATATAGCTAAATCAGCATGAAATTGTATAGTCCGTATAGGACCTACGTGGTAGATACATTATTTCATAAGTTCTAATATACTGAATAAAGTTTAAAACCGCTCGTTTCAAGTGCCTTGAAACATAATTGAAATCATCCGGTAATCGAAATGATCCTTTATATCCACATGCATACAATCTCTCTCTCTCTCTCTCTCTCTCTCTCTCTCTCTCTCTCTCTCTCTCTCTCTCTCTCTCTCTCTCTCTCTCTCTCTCTCTCTCTCTCTCCCTGTGTGTGTGTGTGTGTGTGTGTGTGTGTGTGTGTGTGTGTGTGTGTGTGTGTGTCACACACACACACACACACACACACACACACACACACACACACACACACACACACTTGGGCACAGTTTGAGGTAGATCGAAGCACAGAACGCTGTTCAAAACGCGAGTATAGGCGACTGCTAAACTGAAATGTAAAAAAAAAAAAAAAAAAAAAAAGCCGATCTTCAGTTGATTGGAAGCAAAAGCTTATTGGAAGCAAAACTTTGCCATCAAAAACTGAAAACAAGCGATGGACTTGAAATTACGCGAACCCTGCGTCATTTGGGACAAATATTTTACTGCAAATTTAGCGATAATTGAAATTAAGTGAATGATCAGTCGCTATGGCGAAGTGGTTCGCGCCGCAGACTTTTGGCTGGGGGAAGCAGTGGGGTTCAAATCCCACCACAGTCATGTGGGTTTTTCTATCTCGACCGGTTGCTACCCAGAACTGAGCTTGTTACGGGTTCATTTGGGAAGCCTGGGACCAAACAGTCGAGTTTTCATCCACTTAATGGATGCGTTTCTGAGAGTGTTGCTCAAATTTCCTGATCAACACTACAGGTGTCTGTATCTCTCGGGCCTGTACACGCCAGGATACCTTATGAATGGAAGCGCAGTCTCAGACCGAAATGGACTTCCATAGCATCAGTATATCATCCTCATCATCACTGATGAGCATGGTTGATTTTTACCAAGTCTGAGATTCTGTGGCCTTTCATATCCGGAATATCCTGCTCTCTCATGGTGACCTCAGTGTTGGTGTCCTCTCCTCGGCTGTGCCCCTTGGTAAATTCATGTCGCTGTTGCTGGTAGCGAGAGGTTCATTGAAGCTGCTGCTGGACGGATGTGGTGGTGCATGGTGCGCCTTGTTTGGTCACAGTCGGTATGGGTTTGTCTCACGGTGACAAATTATGTCGGCGCGTGTGTCCTTGTTTCCACTGCAGCATGATTCGTCACACTCACTGTGTAAACACACATTTCTGTTCAGTCACGTGAGGGTGAGCTAAACGCGCGTGCGCGCGCGCGCGCGCGTGTGTGTGTGTGTGTGTGTGTGTGTGTGTCCACTCCCATTCACCCCCTCCTCCCTCTCTCTCTTTAACACACACACACACACACACACACACACACACACACAATCTGGAACAGCACGTTGAGCTTGCCCACCCACGTCTCTGAATACTGACCGCAGCGAATGTGACAAATCATGTACCAGTGGACACACACACACATGTCACATACCCACGTGGTTTGTTACAGAGCGACCAACCATACAAGCTGTGACAGACAAATCAGGATGCGAAATCGACAGAATTTCCCACTGTGACAAATCAAGTCGATGTTACGAATACTGATTTGTCACAGTTTATGTGATTTATATAGCTGTCAGAAACCATGTACATGGTGTGTCACCGCTGTATAACACCTTGACAAATCATCACGCAACACCACCCTGGGAGGGTGGCCCCTCTCACGCAGGCTCCGCGACAGTGCCACTGTTATCGTCAGTAGGGGGTTGTAGTAGATGGTGTCGTGAGTACGCTGGATCAGAAAAGGTGCCTCTTAACACCACCGAAGTGCTTCAGTAGCAGTGCAGTATCTCCTCTGGTGGGTAGCCTATAACTTGACATATGCTCCCTGTGGACTGCCGGTGCCACGGCTGCGGATGGATAAGCCAGAGAGCTTGGCGGTGGACGGATATCCGAAATGAGCGGAGATGGGTTAATGTCACCGAGGGGGGGAGGAGATGAGGCAGCAAAAAACAAACAAACAAAACCACGAAAACAAACAAACAAACAAAAAAGACCGAACGAAAGAAAAAAAAAAAAAAAGATGCAAAGCATATAAACGTACTTCCAGTTGCCACACGTTTTTTCGCGTTGAAGAATAATGAAGAGAGGGAAATAATTTGTTTTGAAAAGGGAAGTAATTCGCCCCACTAAAAAAAAATATAAAGATTCTTTAAATATTTTGCGAGGTTTTCTGGTTAAATAAAACATTGGGCATCATCTTTAACCCATGATGAATATATTTCCGATTTTTCAGAAAGAGCGGCCTACTACTTTTGTCTGAACACATTTTTTACCATTTTTCGCCATATTTTCGACGTTTTTTTGCCGTAATTAACGGCGAATCGGCAAAAACAAAATATCGGGCGTCATCCTTGACCCGCAACGAACATACAAATTTTCAGAAAGTAGTTTTAGGTCCAGTAGTTTCGTCTGGAGCGTGTGGAATAGCTTTTGCGGACAGACAGACAGATGAACCACAGACACACATACAGACAGCCAAACAGCATTTTTCCGTTGCCATTCTAAAGTACTCTTCCCAGTTTCTTAAGAACTGGGAGTACAAAAAAAAAAAAAAAAAAAAAAAAAAAAAAACCCGAAAGTGAATGGAAATTATCCCATTTTTTTGTAACAGACAGAAAGAGTGCCTTTGGAGGAAACAACAGAAAAACTTGAAATTATCCGATAATTGAAATTGTCAAGTATCTAAATTTAGCGAGTTTCACTGTATATTCCGATATTCCGTGCAGAGCCTTATCAAAAAAAAAAAAAAAAAAAAAATTCTAGGCCTAAACTACAGCGCACATTTCTTAACCTGCCTTAGATTTTTTTTTTTTTTTTCTATTACAATATTTCTACTTTTGCTTCTTTAGGTCGCTGACCACAACCATCCAAATCAGAAGCCTGTGCAATCGTCAATCGAGTGAAGCAGAGGGCCCGGGCTGACCCGGAGCCTCAGCCTCGGTCGAGTGTACGATGAAGTCACGTCACCGTTGCCAGACCATGCCAACATTCCTCCGTACCACTCTGTGAGCTCTCAGCCGCCAAGAAGTCGCGCAGCTGTGATGTCTTGCTATTCCAAGGAACATTCAGCAAGTCGTTATTGATGGCGTCTGGGCCCGCAACTCGGATGGGACACCGTTTCTTACGGCTCTTAGACAGACAGAGAGAGAGAGGAGAGAGAGAGAGAGAGAGAGAGAGAGAGAGAGAGAGAGGAGAGAGAGATGAGAGAGAGAGAGGAGGTGTGTGTGTGTGTGTGTGTGTGGGGGGGGGGGGGGGGGGGGGGGGGGGGGGTTGCAGTTTTCGCTAGTGACGGAGTGATTCGTAAGATGGGCCAATGTCACCATGTGTATATGGACGGTACTTTCAAGGCAACGCCACGCCCTTTCGACCAACTTTTCACAATTCATGGTTTCACACTGACAATGTGGTTCACACTCACGTTCGTTCTAATGACAACCCGTGAAGTTGGATCTTATCGTCGTGTCCTTGCCTGCATCAAGCGAGGCTATACCACCCTGACAGGGCAAGATTTTCTCCCCCACCTCATTATAACCGACTTCTTTGAAGTTTCTTTGAGAGCAGCTGTTGGGACGGAGTTCCCCCAAGCCGAAGTCCGCGCCTGCTTCTACCACTTTTGCCGGGCTGTGTCCAAACGTACACCATACACGATATTTTATTTGTCCTCATAGAATACTAGGAAAATTTGTTTGTGGTGCCATTATCAAAATTCACATATTACAACACATTATAAACAAATATATCAGTAAAAAATATTCCACTCTTGGCACTGTGCTCAGTTATTCTTTGTCAATTCATTTATCCATCTTGTGTCAGTCTGTACATGTATATAAATATTAACACATGCACGCACACATCCTACCCCCCTCCCCCACCCCACAACCCCAGACACACACACACGCCACACCAATATAGAATCAACGCACACACCCCACCAAAACAGTGTCACACTACACACACACACACACACACACACACACACACACACACACACACACACAGGCGCACACATCACCACCACAAACCACCATCACAAACGCAATATTAACAACACTTAAATAAACACTCCAAACTGTAAAACAGAACGCTCCAAGATAAGCTCAAAGTTAAGTGAAAAAAAAAAACAAAAAAAAAAAAAAAACAAAAACAATAGCACCATTCAAAAGATCAATAATATTGCAAAATGTATAATTACTTAAACTGTAAAAGCAACCTGCAGAGTTAAATACAAATCAGGAATAAAAGATTTACTGCTAAGTAAGATGTTTGAAGTAGGGAGAGAGAGAGAGAGAGAGAGGAGAGAGAGAGAGAGAGAGAGAGAGAGAGAGAGAGAGCGAGAGAGAGAGACACAGAGAGAGAGAACAGAGAGAGAGAGAGACAGAGAAAGAGAGAGCGAGAGAGAGAAGAGAGAGCGAGAGAGAGAGAGAGAGGAGAGAGAGAGAGAGAGAGAGAGAGAGAGAGAGAGAGAGGACAGAGACACAGAGAGAGAGAGAGAGAGAGAGAGAGAGAGACCCGCGCACGGCAGGATCAGGTCTGATGGGTCCAGCAGCAGTCAGAGATTTGGGAAGGGAGCAACAGCGGCACGTTCAGGAGAAGATCCGATCGTATGGCCCTGGCTTTCTTGCCGGTCGCCCTGATCAGGCAAAACTTCCAGCTTTTGTCACGGGAACTCGAAGCTGAGTTTGGCGGAGTCGGGGTGAGAGATTTCCTGGGCTACTTCCGCAGGACATATCTGAACAGCTTTCCACCACCTGCCTGGAATGTCTTCCACAGAAACCTCGATTCTCGCTCAAACAACCATGTGGAGGGTTAGTTCAAATCTAGTGTTGTTGTAAGCAAGATAAGTGGTGTAGCCTACTCATAGTCCCAAGTAACCATTTAATCAGCTGGGGCTGAAGGGCTCGATGGCGTCTTTTTTTTTGTAAAGGAAGTTTTAAAATCGACAGATCTGTTTCGAGCGCTGGCTCTCCTCAGGATGGTTTTGGGTCGCCTACTGCCGGTGTTATATACGACCCAATGTCACTGTTTACACGTGCGGATTGGCTGCACGTGTTGTTCGGTTTTCAGGTTGTTTACGGTTCAGGGTGCGTTTGCTGACAACGATTTCCATTTGTGCCTGCAGTTGTTTACTATTTCTACTTTAGTATTTAGAGTTGCTAAGTGTGGTTTGCATAGTATTAACCATTTTTCTGTTGAACATAGGTTGCATCTTTTAGAATGTTGTTGTATGGTGATGCCCTTTTTATGATTTTCCAGGATATGTTATAGTTATTTTTTTGTCTTTAAGTCTCCAAATATATTTGCTCAGTTTCTGTTTGGTTTTTGTATTTTTCTTTGTTGAATGACTGTTTATGGTTTGCGTATCTGGTTTTGAAGTGATTTTC
>JADBJO010009259.1:0-7500 GCA_016801955.1 Conus betulinus
ACACACACACACACACCACACACACACAACACTGCAACAGACGCACACCCAGACACGCACCCGTTACGCGCTACGCACTCACGCATCTTGATACTTCCAGAGAGACACAGAAATGATAGACGTTAGCATCCGTTCCACACGCAGTATTGGGAACGGAAGAGAGGAGAGAAGAGAGAGAGAGAGGAGGAGGGAGAGAGAGAGGATAGGAGAGAGAAAGAGACAGCGAGAGAGAGAAAGAGAGAGACCCGAGCATAGAGAGAGAGGAGAATGACAGACAGACAGAAAGACAGACACAGACAGATGAGGAGACAGACAAGGCCTAGAAGACACAAACAGGGCAGACAAGCATGAGAGGCCAGTGTTCAAACTTTTGCTGATACCTGGTCAGTGACCGTTGACTGACTAACCCTCCAGCTGCATCGAAACTAAGGACTGTATTCCTGGACGCACTCAGCTCAACCACCTGCACACAGTACAACCCCCGTCCCACAAGAGATTATACTCCACACACACCAATGGAACAGTTTCCCTTCAGTCTGCCGACACCCTCCCCCTCCCCTCTCTCCCCACAGTTCAGGCTTTCCAATGTCATGGCCATCGGGATGTTTTGAATCTACTAGCACACTCTTTCCACCACGTCACCATCTTCAGGGCTCAGAACGGAACATGGAGCCATCTCTTCTCTCTCGAGCTCATCTCTGCTGAATCCCCATGCCAGCACAGAGGTGTTTCCTGATGCACTGGGCCTGCGGGACCCCCAGTCCACATGTGTGCAGTCCGTTCCTACCATCTTCAAAGCCCTGAAGCGCTCACCCTGACCCAGTTCTGCAGGTGCTCCAGATGGAAAAATCAAAAGAGCAGGAGAGAGAGAGAGAGAGGCAGAGGAAGAGAGGGAGGAGAGAGGGGGGGGGGAGGGAGGGAGGGAGGCAGAGTCTGCATGATCAGTATGACGGGCCACAGGACTGTGACTTTTATACTTACTTCCCATCTAATTTGACCAAGAACAAAGAGATGTCCTTAATTGACAAATAAACCGAAACACTTTGATGATGAAGGAGTTGGTGATGATCTTGATCAACTTCTCAATTTGTTCTCAAGATACCTTGGTTTAAACAAATTTTTATTTGTTCAGAGACCTTTTGCAGCAAAATTCATCAAATCATGGAGTACAACAAGCATAGGCTTATAAAACGTACTCTTACAAAGAAAAATATACATGGGCAAGTGGCGCTGCGTCGGAAAGTTATCAAAATGGAATTGGAAAGGAGGAAAATCAACAGACACAAACAACAAACAAAACAACAACAAGGACAAGCGAACAAACAAAAACGTTTTAACACACAAAAGTACACTCAAACTACAGCACAATAATGAAATAACCCACCATGCTGCCCGAACCACGCCATGCCATTTCAATCAATAGTATTCCATACCAGGTAGAAGACCGGGAAGGTAAATGTGGTAAGCCGAATAAATTTAGTATAGTGCAAATCTGTAAGAAAGTTCAACAAATTTTCCAACCGTAGTAATATCTCAGTATTTGTGTCCACATCCAGGTCAAGGTTACCAACAATAATGTTGAGATGTCGTGTTTAACTGTATCATGTAAAGTTCCTATTGTCAGAGCACGGGCCTGTAGATGGAGTGGACAATTAATTAAGAAATGGGCTGCATCCTCAAACTGCCGTGCCACAGTCACAGGAAGGGTTGTTTCTAAGATGCCGTTTGAAAAGATCGTTGTTTAAGTCACTCATTTCTAATCTCAACTTACACAAAATTTATTTCTGACGTCCTATCGGATAAGTAGTAACATCTAGGCACGATACTATCGGTACTGGTGAGGAGGAAACGCTTGAGAAAAACTAAGAGAATTAGATACTTTAATATTGTCAGGGAGGTCATTCCAAAGAGCAGTAGATGAAGGAAAGAAGAAGATTTGTATACATCTAATCTACACTTTGGCATCTGCCTCTCCAGGGGGCGCCTGAGGTGATAAGGGTTGACAGAGGATATAAGATGGGGAAGTCGGTTAGACAGGGTAACAGGAACAATACCGTTGACAATTTTGTAGTACAAATGATTTTATGACGTCGTCGTCTCTCTTTTAATGATGTTAAAAAACCGGATTCCTTGTATAATTTTTGGTGGCTAGTTCCCTCGGACCGAGCCGACTATAGTTCTAATCGCATCCAGATGCACATTTTTCTAAATCTTCAGCCTGTTTGTTTGTACAATTATCCCACAACGACATCCGAAAAAATCGAAGTGGGGCAAAATAAACGACTTGTACATTATTTCGAGTGATTTCCGACTAAGACGGGGTATTTAAATGAACGGAGACAGGCAACAAGAACACGACATTTTGACAACATGGATTTGATGTGGCGATCCCATTTACAATTATTTTGAATGATAACTCCTAGGTGTTTGTGGGAATTCTGTATCATGTAATGTCACGTTATTAAACCTCAGAGGTTCAATTTTGTGGCTCCGCATGGTTAGAAATTGTCAATAATTCAGTTTTAGACTGGTTAAATGTTATTTTCCATTTGAGAGCCCAAGTATTGATTTTTTCAAGATCTGAGTTTAAGATTTCTGTTCTAAGATGAGTATTTTCAAGGCCTAAATATATACTGGTATCATCAGCAAATAACTTTACCACAGATCCAATGTCGTGAACAATATCATTTATATAAATAAGAAATAACATTGGTCCAAGAATAGAACCTTGGGGGACGCCAGCCGATATCGGGAGGTACGGCGATTTACTTCCCTTTAAAACTACTGCCTGTGTACGATTTGTCAAAATAGTCAGCAAAACCAATCAAGCAACTGTCCTCTAACACCCAAGGCAGAAAGTTTATATAGTAATCCACGGTGCCATACCCTTATCAAAGGCCTTAGATACGTCAAAAAAAATCACCTGTGCGGTTGTTTTTGAGTCAAGAAATTTGCAAAAAAATCATCATATATACACAAAAGTTTGAAAAAACAGTTGAGTCTTTTTGGAATGAACCCCGACTGGGCATCTGATAAAAGATTATTGCCTAAAAGATGTTTAAACACATGTTGCTGAACACATTTTTTCTAAGATTTTACCGATACAGCTCAATAATGAAATAGGACGGTAGTTGTCGCATTTATGTTTGTCTCCTTTTTTAAATATGGGGGTTACATGAGCCAGTTTCCATATTAAGGGAAATTTGCCTTCTGTTAATGAGCGATTAAATAGATATGCTAATGGTTCACAAATGACGTCCGCAGCAGCAATTAAAATTCTATTGTGTACCAAGTCTGGTCCGACAGCTTTTCTACTATCAAGACCTTTCAGAATTTCTAGAACAACATCTTTAGTAATAACTAACTGACTAATCAAACCGCAATATTCATTTATCCTAGGTATATCTTCATCATCGTTGTCGACCGAACATTGCGCGGCAAAGTATTTATTAAGGGCAGTAGCCTTATCTTTTGGAGTGTAATAGATCAAGTCGTTATCTTCGATAGGAGGGATTTCGTCCTGAGGCATGCCTTTGTTACGAATGAATGTTTTTAACTAGTTTCCACCAGTCCTTGGTACCAAAGCAATTTGGAGAGGAGATTCTGTTATCTAATTCTAATACATACTCTGCCTTCCTCAGTCTAATAGTATGTGTAAGCTCATTTCGAGTACGACGAAAGAAAGCCCAAGCCCAGTCAGAATTTAATGATTTAGCCAATTATGGATACTATTTTTTTTCTTTTTGATCATTTTTTTAATTTCAGTCGTAATCCATGGCGCATCGCGTTCATCAATTGTAACTTCTTTGACTGGCATACATAGTTTTGCAACATACACAAGCAGATCAGAAAACTTCTCGGCAGCATCATCAATAGATTCCAAGGTTAAAATGGAGTCCCAGTCAGTATTAGATAATTCTGCAATTAGTTTTCTGAGCATTTAGCTTAGCATAATTAAACACTGTACGTTTGTAGGAGGTGTTAAATCTGCGGTGGTTTTTTCAAGAGCGAGAGTTTTGGTAGAGCGCCGGACTCGTAATCTTAGTGATCCTGGGGTTACGGGTTCGAATCTCCGCCGGGGCGTTTCGGTACAGGGGAATTTTTCCCTCGGAGTTAACATTGGTTCTGACTCCATTTCCCATACAGTCCTTCGAATGAGACCATAAAAACCGAGGTTCCGTGTGTGAACGCGCGCATAACATCTTGCACACAGGTAAAATCCCATCACCAACTTTCGGAAGAGTAGGCCAGTTTGGCCGTTGGTATGGATGACATGTTGCACATAGCATGCACCCTGCGTTAGAAATGGAAAGAATGAAGGAAATGAGGAAATTGAGTGAGTGATTTTGATATTGAATGATACTGACTGGTTGACACGGTGAAACGACTGAATGAAGCTCCAGCTGGCAGCTCTTCAGTCGGCACTACCCAGGTAGGCAGCCCGTTGTGTAAACGAGTGTGGATTGTAAAGCGCTTAGAGCTTGGGCTCTAGCCGAGAATAGTCGCCATGTAAGTATTCATTATTATTATTTATTATTATTATTATTATTATTATTATTATTATTATTTTTACCACGAGGGCTGGAACTCTCCATGTCGCAGCACGCATCGTGAGTGTACAACACAGAAAGACAAAGAGACAGGTTTTCATTGCTTGCCCGTTCGTTGAACCAAAGAAACCCTTAAAGACACAGACAGAGGCTTAAAGACACAGACAGAGGCTTAAAGACACAAACAGAGGCTTAAAGACACAGACAGAGGCTTGGTCGGAATGGATCCAACGGAAGCTGTGACAGACATCGGTGCACTGTTATCAAGGAATGTCAACATCTTGACTTCAGGCATGGTCTGGAACTGGAAAAGGAAGAAAAAAAACAACAACAAAAAAACCACTGTGAAGGCCTTGAAACATTTGGCGAAAATACAGATATGGCCGGAAGCATATCTTGTTTGAGGTGGTGTGCGACAAAATTAAGGCTTCGTCGGATTTTACCAATTGATCAGCATCGGTGAGAGGGAGAGAGAGAGAGAGAGAGAGAGAGAGAGAGAGAGAGAGAGAGAGAGAGAGAGAGAGAGACGAGACCTTTTCCTTCCTTTGCCATTCGTTTTCTACTGAAATAGCATATACATCACAATAATACATCTGACGTGTTGTAAAGGTACGCAAGACCCATGGGCAGGCAGAAAGATATAGTGGGAGATGGAAAACAGCGAGAGAGACAGGCAGACAAACAGACAGAGACATTGAAACAGTATGAGAGACAGACAGACAGAGAGAAACACAGAAAGAGAGAGAGAGAGAGAGAGAGAGAGAGAGAGAGAGAGAGAGAGAGAGAGGGGGTTGAGAATATACAGAGAAGAGGGTAGAGACAAAGAGTTTACACGAAGAACAGAGAGGGATGGGGATGGGATGAGGGTGGTGATAGGGGCAGACGACGAGAGCGAAAGAAACACACACTCTCTCTCTCTCTCTCTCTCTCTCTCTCTCTCTCTCTCTCTCTCTCTCTCTCTTAACCAGGGATACCAACTCTGTCTTTTTTTCCCACAGGGCCTGGATCTCTTGGTCTGAACGCACGCACTGGGAGTGTGAATCAGAGCACAACAACAAAGCAAGTGCCCTTGTAGTGTGTCCACTGGCTCTTGGATCGTCACTCTAGTACAGCCACGCTCTCTGCTGGCTGGTTCTGTTTGAAAGGTGATTGTGAAGGACTCCAGGGCTTTTAGATGAAAGCAGGATTCCAAATACGTGTCCACACACACACGCACTCACGTGCGCGCGCGCGCGCACACACACACACACACACACACACACACACACACACCACACACACACACGCACACAAACATGCGTGCGTGCGTGCGTGCGTGCGTGCGTGTGTGTGTGTGCGCGCACAAAGACAGGCTGTGAATGCTTCTTTCTGTGAAGTGTGGAAGTGGCGAGGGGGGGGGGGGGGGGGGGGGGGGGGGTCATGAGAGAATGTGACAGACGTGTAAAATAGAACACACCGTAGGTAATCGGATCAGATCTCATTATTACATTCGTTCAAACATATTCGCGAAAGAACAGAAGGGGAGGAGAAGGGGGGGGGAGAGAAAGGGAGAGGGAGGTAGACGGGAGACTGATGACATAAAGGTGGACAAAGCAAATGAGGAGAGAAAAGTTAATGAGGGAATAAAAACACTAGGTGTGATGGGGGGGGAAGCGTGTCATTTGTCCAAAGGTTCGTCAGTCCCAAGGTCCATTTGTCCCAAGGTTCGTTGGTCCCAAGGTTCGTTGCCCCACGGTTCGTTGGTCCCAAGGTTTGTTGGTCCCAAGGTTTGTTGGTCCCAAGGTTCGTTGGTCCCAAGGATCATTGGTCCCAAGGTTCGTTGGTTCCAAGGTTCGTTGGTCCCAAGGATCATTGGTCCCAGGGTTCGTTGGTCCCAAGGTTCGTTGGTCCCAAGTTCATTGGTCCCAAGGTTCGTTGGTCCCAAGGTCCGTTGGGTCCCAAGGTCCGTTATATATTTCAGAGATTTATATGGACTTTGGGACCAACGGACCTTGGGACCAACGTACCTTGGGACCAACGGACCTTGGGACCAATGGACCTTGGGACCAATTGACCTTGAGATCAATGAGCTTGGGACCAATGGCGTGACCCATGATGGGAGACAAGACCCCCTCCTCCCTCTGTGTATGTGTGTGTGTGTGTGTGTGTGTGTGTGTGTGTGTGTGTGTGTGTGTGTGTGTGTGTGTGTGTGTGTGTGTGTGTGTGTGTGTGTGTGTGTGTGGTGTGTGTGTAATCCGTTCCCATGTCTCTGCTCTATAACTCTTTACACTTTCCAGGGTGCTAGTCTTAAGATCTGGCATCAACACGGTGAGACTATAAAACCCGTACAGATTCGACTCTAGCTGTCTTCCCCGAATATGGAGTGTGGCTGCCTTAATGGCGAGATTAAAAAAAAACGGCCATACACACAAAACTCCACTGCCTGTCTATACAGGCAGTGTCCGCAGGAATATAAGCCTGCGTACGCAGAAAGAAAAAAAGGGAAAGACTCTATCTGTAATTCTATGGTGTCTGTTTGCCAGTAAATCCTTTGTTTATGTTTTTGTTTAGTGCTATCATGTTTTTGATGAATCTACACGCTTTTTTATTCTAAAACTGGGGGCGAACAAATTCAAATCAAGTAGGTGGTGTTAGCCTGGTTTAGCTTTATATAGATAAAAAAAAAAAAAAAAAACGTGAACGGTTTGAACAATGACGTCACAGGTCGATCTGAATAATTCTCTGTGTTGACATATATCATTGTGGTTGTATTTCTTTTAGTTTGATGTGTTCTAGAAAATTGTGTATACGGCAGACTCTTTTTTTTTTTTTTTTTCTTTCTCCAGTGAAAGTCCTCTAAAGACTGTGTGTGATCAGAACTACACCAAATACTCAAATGTCAAACGTCCATCCAATATTAACAACGACAACAACAACAACAACAACAACAACAACAACAAATCTGAAAAAA
>JADBJO010009259.1:15000-25000 GCA_016801955.1 Conus betulinus
TTTTGTTGTAGACCAAATGATTAGGCGTTTTCATACCTATACTTTTAAAACTTTTATGCAGCAACCATACAGACACATTCACAATGATCAGGGTCTTGCTTGACCACTATGGTTCAGAACCATTTTGCATAATAAGTGATAAATTGAATCAAACATTTTTTTTAGAAAAATGTTAGATATTATTTAAAAAAAATGACAATCTTTTGCATACTAAGAGTCCCTGACTCTTCCAGTCAGGACATAGCCAGAGGAATCTCCATGGACAGCAGCCTGGGGAGTCAACAGAATCTCTACAGTGGGCAACAGACATTGCTGTGTGTCTTCTACACTTCCCATAGGAGACAGAGAGGATCAAAAAAAGAGAAGAAAAAAAGATCCTGTAAAGGAAACTGTTAGCGTTAATGATGCTTATAGAAATCCAGTCGACTGTCTCCAGGTTACCTTGGGCACACACAGAGAACGGGGAAGATCAAAAAACATCACCCTGCTCTGCAGCGGCTTCTCTGTGTGCAGGATAATTACACAGCAGCCTAGGAGACGGGACAGCCTAAATGTGATAAACGACCAAAACCCCGGGAAAACCGCTCACGCCGAAATGCAATGAATCCACCGGCGAAATGGGTGAATAATGAATGTCATCAATGTCAAGTCTTAACATCAGTCCCCTGCCATCAATCCTTCACCCCCCTTCTCCTCCTCCCCCACGACCATCTTGTTCCTCTCCCCTCTCGTTCCCACCCCTCCATACCCCTTTCACTATCCTATTCCACAGCCAGGCCCGACAACACGATCCGCTTTAAACGTTTGTTTGAAAAGGCGTGGTCTAACGGTCTGTGTCGCCCATGGTGGTTTAAAAACAGCTGGAAACATTCCCACCTTAAGCAGTCCGTCTTCCTATCGAAAGAGGATAGAAGCATCTAATAAAACAATTAAAGTAGGTAGATAGAAGATAGATAGATAGATAGATAGATAGGCTGATACAGACAGATAGATAGATAGATAGACACACCACACACACACACACCACACACACACACACACCACACACACACACACACACTGATGGATAGATAGACAGACTGATAGACAGACAGACTGATAGACAGACAGCCAGACAGACAGAGACAGACAGACACAGACAGGACAGAGAGAGAGAGAGAGAGAGGAGAGAGATAGAGAGGAGAGAGAGGGGAGAGAGAGAGAAGCGTGAGAGAGTAAAAAAGACTCCTAATTTTGTCTTAGAGGAGATGAGAGGGGAGAGAAAGGCCACTTCCTCTCTCAGATCCAGTCCAGCTCCTTTCCTCTGAAGCACAGTAAACTGTTTACGAAGTGCTCTTACGCTCCGGTAAATGCCAAGTAAACGGTTAAATGCCGCCAAATTGGCCGTTTCAACGAACTGTTCGGGGACTTGAAAGTGTTCATAAGTCAGACAGATTGGATAGATCCCTGGAAGACACAGGAGGATGGGTCGTCGTCAACTTGCTTTGTTGATGTCTTCTGCTCCACACACTCACAGCACGTGGTGAGGCCGAGGGACGCAGGCCCTCCGGGAAGAGACAGAGTTACCTATACCCCTGACAGGGCAAATAAAAGGAGCTATGGAGGAAGAAGAAGAATGGAGAGGTGGATGGTTCTGAGAGGAAGACTGTGTGGTATGGAGAGAGAGAGAGAGAGAGAGAGAGAGAGAGAGGAGAGAGAGAGAGGAGAGAGAGAAACAGGCAGACAGACAAAGAGGCAGAGACACACAGAGAGAATCGACAATGTAGACAAACAGACAGACAGACACCAGTAATTATCTAATGTATTTCCATTCCTGATGCTTGTTTGTTTCAGCTCTGAACTTGAAGCAGGCACGAAAAGTGTGTCATCCCATCCACGTGGATCGATCTGGCACCAGACGAAAATTGTGTTCGCTCCAGGACGCCACTTCCCTCACTCAGAGGGAATCGTTTCATTTCGGTCTGTTGTCCCCCTGTCCTCTCAGCTGGAGGCCTACACTGCCAATGCCTCTAGTCTAGTTGGGCCCCACGAACCACTACTGGCAACCGTCAGACGACAGGAGATGGCATGGTTTGGCCACGTCATTCGTCACAACACCCTCTCTCAAAAAACCATCCTCCAAGGTACCGTTGAAGGAGGGCATAGACGAGGAGGGCAGAGAAAGAGCTGGTCCGAAAACATAACGGATTGGACCAAAGTGACCATGCCAAGATTTCCTCACGACAGCTGCCTACGAAGAACCTGGGAGAGAAATGGCGATTGCCTCATCACGTCCCCCCCAACGACACCAGTGGTCAGGGGAAAGAAATGATGAGATGATGACCCCATCTCACCAGGTCATTATTTCCACGCTCAGAACCAAATCCTCTTCTTCCTTCTCCACAGAATCAAGTTTTCCCTACACGTCTCTTTCTCCGTGTGGCATTAACTCACAGCCCCACCCCCCCCCCCCGACCCCCCAACCCCCCCTCCCCAAACCCCCAACCACCCCCCATCCCCCCCCCCCCCCCCCCCCTCCCCCCATCTTGCAGTCCTTTCCATCATCTTCGAGGCCTGGAACCGCTGGATATAGCCCAGTCAGGAGAATCTCCAGGGATGAAAAAAAATCAACTGAGGGAGACAGCAAAAGTGCCACAACACACTATAGTTATAGCCATGTGTGTGCTTAACCTCCCTTACATGTAAAGATGGCCATGGTCGGAAGAGGAGAGGACGCTGCAAATAAACGTATGAGCATCGATGATTCTGGTGGGTTATCCAGTCGACCTGGCTACGAGTTGCCCTGTGCACACACAAAGCAACAGTCAAGATTAAAGATATCATCCTGCTCTGCAGTGCTTTCCCCCCATGCAGGGTAATTATAAAGCAGCCGAGAAAAGGCGACAGCCTAAACATGGTAAACGACCGAAAACCTGGGAAAAAAACTCAAGCAGAAATGCAATAAATCCACCAGCAAAGTGAGTGCATGTTGAGGGTCATCAGTCTCAGTCTCGATATTAAATCTCCACCCAATCCTCCTTCCACCTCCTTCTCCCCTCCCTCTCCCACACAGCCACCTCTCTCTCTCTCTCTCTCTCTCTCTCTCTCCTCTCTCTCTCTCTCTCTCTCTCTCTCTCTCTCTCTCTCTCATCCTTCCCTATCCCTCTCTCCATCCAATTCAGTGTTCAGGCCTGACTACATGATCCGTTTTGCCTGTTTGCTGAGGGGGCCGTGTTTAACTGTCGGTGTGTCGCAATGGCAGTTTTTAAAACAATTAAAAACATGTCCACGTGAAGCAGTCTGTATGCCTGTCGAAAGAGCCTTCCAGCGTCTTCCAGCGAAAGAACATATGAAAACAGGTAATGCAGGTAGATAGATATGCACAGACAGACAGGCAGACAGAGAGAGAGAGAGACAGAGAGAGAGAGACAGACTGAGACAGAGACAGAGAGACAGAGACAGACAGACAGAGAAGAGAGAGAGACAGACAGACAGAGAGAGAGACAGAGACAGAGAGAGAGGTCATAGAGAGATAAACGCACATGAAAACAGAGAAAAAAAACAACAGACACTTCAGATGTACCCAAATTTTGACCGACTAGCTTCTTCCTCTGGAAGAATTTGAATACAAGAATGAAACCAGGTATAAAGTCTTTCACTCCTGCAAACATGTCATAAATGTTCTCACCTGTGGAAAAGATCATGTACGTCATACCGCCTGATCAACAGCTGTACAATATAGCATGTATATTACACCACCTAACCAACTGCTATATTGTACATAATGTACATTACACCACCTGACCAACAGCTGTAAATAATAATGTATATTACATCGCTAACCAGCAGCTGTACAATATATAATATAATGTGCATTATACTGCCTAACCAACAGTTGTATTATACATAATGTATATTACACTGCCTAACAGAGCTCTACAAGATGTATTGTATATTACACTGCCTAACAAAAAGCTGTACAATATACAATGAATATTACACCACCTACCAAAAACAGCTGCACTACGTATAATGTATACTACACTGCCTAACCAACAGCTGTATTATATATAATGTAATTTTACCCCACCTATCCAACAGGTGTTTCATATAATGCCTATCTAAAAGGAAAAAAAAAAACACGTACCAAAAGACAGTTTTATATGCTGCCTTTTCAACAGGTAACTTGACATACTGTCTATCCACCAGATGATTTATTTACTGTTTATTGACTAGCTCAAGGCGGTCTGCAATATTCACAGGGGAATGAAGCTGACATGGCATGGATAGGGCAGAACGTACGACACATAGTCCTAAACTAAAAAGAAGTTGACATAAATGTCGCGCATGCTGAGAGAGAGAGAGAGAGAGAGAGAGAGAGAGAGAGAGAGAGAATAATAATAAGACAGACAGACGACCAAAACAGACAGGCAGACAGCAGTAATCCTTTAATGTACCACCATTCACTGATGAATGTTTATCTGCTATCTCAACTTGTAGCGGGCACGACAATTGCAAACTCCAATCATGTAAACCAATCCTGCACCAAACAGAAAGTGCGTTCCCTATTGGACACCACGTACTTACTACAGGGAATCGTTTCTTTTCGGTCTGTTGTCCCCCTGCCCTCTCAGCTGGAGGCCTACACTGTCGATGCCTCACAGTGTCTTTGACCCGACACACCCAGTTCACCAGAGTCATCATTCTCAAGGCTCAGAATGGGACATTACCAACTCTTCTTCCATCTGTACAGTATCAAGATTCCCTACACAGAACGCTTGTCCATGTGGTTCTTATCCCCATAACCGACCCAGCCACCCATGTTTTGCAGCCCCTTCCATCGTCTTTGAGGCCCTGAGTCACCAGACATGGTCCATTTTGGGAGAAGCTCCTGAGTCAAAAAAAAAAAAAAAGAAAAGGAAAAGATGCAAAGCATATAAACATACTCCCAGTTTGGTGGTAAGAATTTTGTATGTAAGAGAAAAGCAAAAAAAAAAAAAATGTTGCTCTCCCAGTGGGGAATTGAAACTCCAGTCTCCTGCGTGACATGTGGGTATATAAACCACTATGCTACCCAGAGCTTAAAACTTTGGTTGCACAGAAAATTATAAATCGTTATTGCAAAAGGGGAGACAGTTTCCACTTAGTGGGAAGAAAAAACTCGATAGTGCAGTGGTTATTTCCCTTATCGGACTTGATTTTTTTTTTTTAATTATCATTCATAGCCGTTAGTAAAGGCTATTCTGGTAAAAAAAAACCTGGACATCATCCCTGACCAAAATGAACATACCTACAAATTTTTAGAAAGATCGGCCCAGAAGTTTTGTCTGGAGCGAGTGGAGCATATTTTGACCATGGACAGACAGACACACACACACACACACAGACACACATTCAGCATTTCTTCGTTCCCGTTGTAAAGTACTCCCTGTTCGATAAGAACTGAGAGTACAAAAAAAAAGAAAAAAAAAAGCTTAGGAAGACACGAGGATCGCTATGGTTGATCATGTGTCCTAAAACTTCCCTTAAACGTTAAGACGACCCAGGATCCAAGGAGGAGAAGAAGGCGCTGTCAATAAAGCTGCGAGCATTGATGATACTGATGGTGATCCAGTCGCCTGTTTTCCAGTTACCTTGTGCAGACGTGGAGCAGCAGACAAAAGCATCACCACTCTCTGCTGTGGTGTCTCTGGGTGCAGGTTTAATGATAAAGCAACCCAGGAAACGGGACAGCCTAATCGTGATAAACGACCCCAAAACCCCGGGAGGAAAAAATCGCTCACGCCAAAATGCAATAAATCCACCAAGAAAATGGGTGAATAATGAATTGTCATCAATGCTAGTTTTAACATCAGTCTCCGTTCTATCCCCAACCCACCCCCCACCCCACCCTACCCACCCCACCCCCCCCCCCCCCCCCCCGATGATTCAATCTCCCTCTTCTCCTCCCGCCAGCCATCTGGTTCACTCGCCTGTCATTCCTGCCCTCCACCCCCACCACACTCCCCCCATTCCACTCTCCCGTTCCATGTTAAGGCCCCACTACACGAACCGTTTCAAGCGTAGGGTTTAAAGGAGGTCGGAAGACGTCTGTGTCGCTATGGTAGTTTAAGATGGCTCAAAACGTTTCAGGCTGAAGCAGCCTGTCTTCCTGTCAACAGAACATGACAGCATCTATCAGCCAACGAACACGAAAGCATGCACATGATAAAGCTCTTGCATGCAATTCAGATACTGCTCTTGCAGTAGGTAATGTAGATACCACCTATCCAACACACACACACACACACTCTCTCTCTCTCTCTCTCTCTCTCTCTCTCTCTCTCTCTCTCTCTCTGACCCAAAAGAATCAATTTGAAAAATCAAAACAGACAAAAAAGAACTTTTGTTGTATGGCAATGAACATATACATGTTTAATCAGGTAGATTTAAACGCTTGATTCCTCTGAAACACACATTTTGTTTTTCCTCAGTAAACATTCTCTCTGTCTGTCTGTCTCTGTCTGTCTCTCTCTCTCTCTCTCTCTCTCTCTCTCTCTCTCTCTCTCTCTCTCTCTCTCTCTCTCTCCCCACATACACACCAAGCCATGAACCCATTCACCCACCCACCCACCACAGAGAGAGAGAGAGAGAGAGAGAGAGAGAGAGAGAGAGAGAGAGAGAGAGAGAGAGAGAGAGAGAGAGAGAGTTCACACGAGCGGAATGCAGATATTAGGCGTTTACCTTCTCTTCTTCGAAAGCGCGAGAGGAGGCAAGGGATGAGGGTGGGATGAATGGGTGTATTTTTATGTTCCGTCTAATAACCTCCCTTTGGGAGGAGGAATTTGGAGCTGGAAGGAGGTGGTGGCGCATGGAAAGGGTGAGGGAAGTGTTTGCGTCAGTAAGCCAGAGTAATTTCCCTTCTCAGGAAGAAAAAGTGATCCGTGACGACATCCGCCGACTAAATTGGGAAAGTTGCTGCGGAGATTAGAGCTTGGGGATGCACAGACAGCTTAAAGGAAAAGGAGAGATGGAAGGAAGGAAGGAAGGAAGAAAACAAAATTAGTCAGAAAGAAAAAAAAAAATACAAAAACAAAAAAAAAAACAAAAAAAAATTAACCAGCGCAGGAAATAGGTTAAAGAGCTGAAAAGGGTTTATTGTTTTATTGATTGATTGGCTGGTTTTTAACACATGGTCTATCGATCAGCTTAATCAGTGGGAACTGCTCGAGTAAATCATCCTGAAATCATTACAAACAAATGTGAACGAAAGAAAAGTGCGTACGTGTGTGCGTGCGTGCGTGTGTGAGTGCGTACGTGCGCGGGCGCGTGTGTGCGTACGTGCGCGCGCGCGGGCGCATGTGTGCGTGCGTGCGAACGCGCGTGCGTGTGTGTAAAAACAGAAAACGTAAGACTCGACTGAATTCAAATGTGACGGTCTTTCGGGAGCGCGCAAACTTCCACCAAGTGGAATCTCGGAGCCAGTTTTTGCTCCAGTGCTACACTGGAAACAAAACTTCCTTTTTTTTCTTCTTCCTCTTCTGCTTTTTTTTTTTTTTTTTTTTTTTGTTTGTTTGTTTTTTTTTTTTTTTTTTTTTTTGGGGGGGGGGGGGCGGGGGGGGGGGGGGGGGGCCGTCAAGGAAGTTATAGTCGCTACGGCCTTAAGAAGTTGCTTCCCGCGACTTTTTCCCCTCTCCATTTTTTTTCGGTTTTTTTTTTTTTTTTTGTTTTTTTTTTTTTTTTTTTTTGAATACGGGCAGCGCATTTCCATGCTGCAATTCGGTTTTTTTGCTTTGTTTTGTTTTTTTTTTTTGTTTTTTTTTTCATATAAGAAATGATTAATATTCAACGACAATGTATGAGTTCGTACACAGTTACAAATTCTTAACTCTTATTCTCGTAATTCTTCTAAATTCTTAACTCTTAATCTGGTCATTCTTAACAAAATACGAAAAGGCGTGCAACATTCTTAAAAATTCTTCACTCTTACTCTTATAATCTCCTTTATTTTCATATTGTTTCTGTTCAATGTAATTTTTAAAAAAAGAAATGCGTAGTAATCTAATCAATGACGGAAACGGAACCCTGAATCCGCCAAATGATACGCATCGATTCAACATATTGTCTAAATCGAATTAACTTCATAGTTTGAAACATATCCATTGAAACATGAAGGAACCCTGAATTGAATTCGATGCATCGATTTTTTTTGTTTTTTTTTGTTTTTGTTTTGTTTTTTGGTGAACATGGGGGGGGGGGGGGGGGGGGGGGGGGGGGGGGGATGCAGATTTGCTGTTTTTGTTTTGTTTGTGTGTTGGTTGGTTTTTTGTTTTTTTTTGTTTTTTTTTTTTTTTTTTGTTTGTTGTTTGTTTTTACGGAATACTAAGATATGTTACTCTTAATGAACTGGATCTGGGTTGTTTTATTCGGATCTTTTTCAACTACTCTGTCTCACTACCCTCCAACCCTCTCCCAAACCCCCACCCTTCCTCCCCCTCCTGGATCTGCACCAATCATAACAGCACGTGCTTGCTACTTATCGCATTTTTTGACGAAGTTTATTTATTTCAAAATGAATTGTTCAGTAGCTAACATGCAAGAAAAAAACAGACTTGGGCCGAGAAGAATGCCATTAAGTAACGAAAAAATGCTGAACAATTAAGTAGTGGGGGGAAAACAGGTGCAGGCTAACAATTCTTCCAACATTACAGTAATGACCTGGCAAAGATTTGAACTTTAGAAAAAAAAAAAAAAAGGGGGGGGGGGGGGGGGGGGTTTGCCTTTGTCGAGAATGAAGAAAATGGGAACATGAAATTAAGAGAATATATTATCAATATGAAAACCCTTCACTAGCTGCATGAGGGAACCATCGTAATCCCTCTCGAAGGCAGATCTATTTGTATTGCCTGCTCCTAGGCCTTTCGTCCACTGGATAGGACTCATCAGGGAGACACGGTAAGTAACAAGAAAGGCGCCAAGGAGAGCACACACTCCCGCCGAAACCAGACAGTCGTTTTGAATCCGCTCTATAAACCATACGTGCCATAAATAAATAAATAAATAAATATATAATAATAATAATAATAATGGTTGCGTAGACCTTAAGTCACACGTTCTATTTTTCCGTCGAGTCTGGTGACAATCGGGTCAGCATTTTCTCCCGTAATCATGCCGGTAGGACAGACGGAAAAAACACAAATAGACGAGAGGAATCAATCGAAAAACGTCAGGAAATGTAGACTGTGATGGAGTGGTGGGTATTGCGTGGCTTTTAAAGACAGTCATTTCACCGCACGAGTGCTGGCACCTGCTCCGCCCTCTCCGCGCACGCGCTGCACCCTCACGCACGCTCCATGGAGAGACTGCAAGAGAGAGAGAGAGCGAGACTTTGCACGCGAACACAAAAAACACAACGGGCTCGCTGTTCCAGGGGAGGTAATAAAAGCTCCCACGGTCGGTTTCCAAGACAGACAAGGTTTATGCCCCTTGTTCTGTGTCTGACAAGAATCGGACTCCGTCGTAAACACGCTCCTTTAGACACAAGACAAAACACACATGCCACATCGTATGCATCTTCAGGATTGATTTATCTTTTCTACGTCAAACTTGATCATGCAGCTACATCCACGGATATTATATAAGAAAGAAAAGATGAAACAAAGACAACAAAAAAAAAAAGAAGTCCGGACATTCAAAAAAAAAAAAAAAAAAAAAAGGGGGGGGGGGGGGGGGGGGGGGGGGGGAGGGGGGGAATCAGCCTGGACAAAAAGGGACACAATTGTGACATTGTTTTCATCCACACTGTCGCATTGTTACATTCGCCGTTAAGATCGCTGCATGTATGTAAATACTACATCTTATGTTGTGTGTATGAAACATTTCCCTATAAGATTGCTGCATACATACATATATTACCTCGTATGCTGTGTGTATGAACAAGGTTACAATTGTTACGCTTTTCACCCTGACTTCTGCTTTCTTCAAGCTTCATCGATCAGTAGCTACAGAGCACGTCAGGAATATTACGACTTTTAGCACACGT
>JADBJO010009259.1:37500-40000 GCA_016801955.1 Conus betulinus
GTGTGTGTGTGTGTGTGTGTGACGCAACTATGCTACAAAAAGAAAAAAAAATCGGAAGATCTCAACCGCCTTCGGAAATATATCCAGAACCGAACAAAATCTTTCCATTCAGTGATTCACGCTTGAGTGATGTTGGAGCAGCCGGGGTTCGTTTTCTGTGTGCGAATCGCCCCCCTTAATTTTCAGGGTACCGGACATTCTAGAGATGGTGAGGTACAAATACCAGTATGGTCCGTAATAATAATTTGTAAAAACACACACACACACACACACACACACCACACACACACACACACATGATCTTTTGACCGAGTTATCGCATGAAAATATACAGAGTCCAAACGATGTACGCTTTGCAGAATGGAACTGTGCAAATGCCTTTCTGTTGACTAGCCGCCGCTGCGAGGTGGTTAACGTCGCGGACTCCTGCTTGAGAGGTCATGGGTTCGATTCCCATCAGAGCCATTGATATGTGAGATTTTTCTGCCCCGGCCGACACCTACCAAGAATTAAGTTTGGTACGGGCTCAATTGGGAAGACTGAGACCACACAGTCGAGTTTCATCCACTTAATGGACGCGCCTCTGAGGGTATTGCTCAAGTTTTGTGATGAACTCTGCAGGTGTTTGTATCTCTCAAGCCTGGTAGACTCCTGGATATATCATGCCAGTGAGGTAGAATAACAGCCCTGTCAGGCAGTCTGGCACCAGAATGGAAACAAACAGCGTCATTTTCACCATCTTCCTCGTCCAGCATAAACAAGGCTCATATTGTATGGCTCCGTCTGTCTTGCTGACATGGCGTCCGGGTTTGATTTTTTTTCTCTCCGAGGTTCTCTCCGAGTCACCGTGTTGGCAAATTCATGAGGGACTGTCGCTGGACGGATGGGGAAGGCACCTTCCGGGGGGAGAGCTCATTCACGCCGACTCCGCGTCTAAGCAACTATGGTCAGTAGGTGGCTAGGCCGGTGGTGTCGACAGGAGAGCAATAGCGCAGGGCAGTGTCATCTCTGGTGAGCTGTAGGGCCTCGTGGACGCCTTCCACGTTTGACGTTGCTCCTGTGGTGGTGTTGCTGCTGGTGCTGGGGCTGGAGCGGGATAAACCAGGGATTATATTAAACCAGTGTGTGGCTGTGGACCTTGGGAGTTTGGAATGAAGAGCGCTGAGGGTGCGATGCCACTGAGGTGGCGCGGAAGACGTGGCAATTTAAAGAAAAAAAAAAAAAAAAAACCAGTATATATTTCTGTTGAAACTTGAGTTGTCTGCCCTGAACTGGGTGATTCAGCTTAGGATTGTCTCTCCAAGGCAGTTCATATCCCATACCAACTGCAGAACGAAACAGTGGCGGACTGCCAGTATTTTTACATTTCTGGACTCACTGGGAACAAACCTCTACGCGGATCGCTATATGCCGGACTACGTTCAGTTTAAAAAATCTCGCAAAACCTTTTTCTTTTTTTCTTTTTTTTTTTTACAGACAGCATGTTCTAAACAGTCTCAATGCAATTGACCAATGATCGCTTTTTAACATTTATTGCCGGTAAAAAATAACGTTTGCAAAAGTAGCATAGAATACCAAATTGTTTATGAGCTATCGGTTCTAGGGCCGGTAATGTTTCGCTGGGTCGGAGACGAAGGCAGTAAAAACAGAGACTGCATCAGAATGAAGAAAGAAAATCTACACATTAATGTTCAAAGTCGTGTGTGCATCGTACTTACATTCCAGTTTTTAAAACATCCTATTGTGTGCAGTATCAGTTTTTAATCCGTACTTTACGTCATGTCAAGCTTACGACATACTTTTATTGATCCGGCACTGGGTCATAGGCTAGACACATTCTCCTCATTCTTCAGCTATAGACAGCACTGCGGTCATTGGTCCGTTGGTAAATCCCTCGTCGTCTTACATCTGAGCTTGCTACCATGGAGAAGAAAAACCAATACTTTCTTCAACAATCGAGCAACACCAGCCTCTGACAGTGTGGGAAAACGTACAAGGTTTGAGTCTCCCGTCGACTTCAGATTTTTAATAGATGTAGACAGAATATAGGCCTAACCAGGAGCCCATGTTCACGAACTGTTTGTTCACCTATGGTTTTCGTTTCACTGGGATCGGCTCGGACAAACTGGTTTGCCGGGTGACGGCGTAGGGGTTTCGTCAGTGTGTAGGGACCGGCTTGAAAAAATACCTAGCAACGATTAGTGATTGATGTACAACAGATACACCTGTCAACGGACCGCCCTGTTTTAGCACGAAAATGTGAGTCGTTGTGTCCCATGGCGCACCGTTCCCCCGAGTCTGAGCATTGTGAGCGTGGGTCAGTCAGCATGCGCGCTCGTGTGGATATGCGGGTATATGAATGGAGGGTGGGGGGAGGGGGGGAGGTGGAGGGGGGGGAGGGGGGAGGAGAGGGAGAGGAGTAAGGACTAAGATGAGGACTAAATGGTGAGGGGAGATGATGGGCGGGTTGAATTCGAGACCAAAGAAATAAGTGCATGCA
>JADBJO010009259.1:42500-45000 GCA_016801955.1 Conus betulinus
CGCGCGCGCGATCGTGGGTGTGTGTGTGTGTGTGTGTGTGTGTGAGATAGATAGATAGATACGAGAGAGGAGAGAGGGGGGGGAGAGAGAGAGAGAGAGAGAGAGAGAGAGAGAGAGAGAGAGGAGAGAGAGAGAGAGAGAGTGAGGAGGGACCTGCGAGAGAGAGAGTGTTGAGCAGTTTGAGAACTCGCACGCATTGTGTGTGTGTGTGTGTGTGTGTGTGTGTGTGTGTGTGTGTGTGTGTGTGTGTTGTGTGTGTGTGCGTGCGTGCGTTTGAGTGTGTGTGTGTGTTGTGTGTGTGTGTGTGTGTGTGTGTGTGTGTGTGTGTGTGTGTGTTTCCATTTAATGTATCGCGCATAGGAATTTTTGTTTTAAAAAAAAAGAAGAAAAAAAAAAAAAACTACTCACCCAATGGTCTAAAGTGGTGTCGTCTGTCTGTGGTGATTTTTAGGAACAAGCAACCCCCCCCCCCCCTCCCTCCCCCCCCCCCCCCCCCCCCCCCCCCCCCCCCCCCCCCCGAAAATTGTGTTTCCGGTCATTCCATCGAGAATGTCTCATTTTGTTGTTTGTTATGAAAGCACCTTTAAAAGGTCTGGGTTGTTTGTATGTAGAGAGGTCTTCACTTCGCGCGCGTGGGAACGCGATTAAGACAGAGACTCTGCACAATCGGAAAACAAGAGTAAAACACAAAGGCGGTTGCAACGAATGGCGATAACGATGTGATTACAATTTTGCAGTCAATAAACGAGCACTTTATACTCGCATAGCTAAACAAGAGCATTTCAGCCCTTTTTTTGTTTGTTTGTTTGTTGTTTGTCCGTGTGCGTCTCGGTTGTGAAACCTTACACGTCGCACTCGTTTGCTTTCCCTTATTTTGCCAGTTTTTTTTTTTTCCCCTAACTCGTTCGGTGGGTCTCGAATCATATTTGTTTTTTTTTCTGCAAGTGTCCCTGTTTCTGCCAGACTTTGCGGTGATAAATGGCTACTTAAACCAGATCGTTAGGTTCTCTGGAGTTGGATGCTAAGAGGGATGTGACTATGTTTGAACAATGTTAACTCTGGTCTGGGATTTGTTTGGCGTTGACAAATGTATGGTGTTTTGAATGGTTTTACGCGATATTTAGGTTGGTTTGGATTTAGGTGCAAGTGGCATGTCCTAACTTCTTTTTTTGTTTTATCTGTAGGTGTTCCTCTGACTTTTGAGTATTTTATGTTCCAAATTATGATTAATGACCTTGATATCTTGTAGCGCTTTTGAACTCTTTATTTCCCACTTGTTGTATGTGATTTTAAAAATCTTTTGTTTGGTTTTAGAACTTAAATTTTATGTTCTCTGTGTTAAACATCTCCGGGATTGTCTGTCTTTGGAATGTAAATAAACATCAAATATAACAATGACACGAAATGGCCACCTCCGTTTACGGAAACGGTGAAATGACATTATTCTCTTCACTATGCTTTGTAGCATCAAAATAAATTGAGGAAGAGCAAGAAGTTTGTTACGATTAAAAAAAAAAATATGTGTTGCAAAAAAAAGACCATGTCGATGATGGTACGGTTGATGGCAACTGGATATCTTAATGAATACACAACTGCGTAGATTAAATATTGACAGTATGATTATTCAGACCTGCTTCGGTTTTATTGATTCCATGCTTGCTTATGACAAAACCCGTGACCAGTGTGCTAAGAACCGATGTTTATTTTAATGCTTTTCAGGACCAGGCTGTGGTCGAATGAATTCGAAAAAAAAGAAATCACAGAGCTTTTCATAAGATTCTATAATGAACTTGCGATGTGTGTATAATCTGACACCGTTGGTGTGAATGATTTGTGAGGACAACCAGATGGAAAACCGGAGAATATACCAGCACCGAATAAAAATCCTGTCAGCCGTCGTTTTCCTAATACCGCCTACATCAACTCAACTAAAAAATCAACATTGTCGGAAACAAACTGGTGAACCGGCGTTTCAGTCCTTGGACTCTACATTAGGGTCAAAGGTCAGTGGGTGTGCAAATTCAGCGCACCACTTTCACAAACTGGGTCAAACGAACAGCTACGAACCTTTGAAGTGGACAAGCGAAGGATATTCGGCACGGACTTTTAACGGATGGGGTCAAACCTGGTGACCTTGGTGGAAGCCTTGACGTGGGTCGACCTGTCTCCGGGCTCTACGGTAAGCAACCCAATAGTATCAGACAGCTGCAGAACAATCACCGTGGCCTGGTGAGAGACGGTTTGCTAAGGACGGAGTGAAGATCGTGAACATTGGTGAGGTGTAAATGTACTGATGACTTGAGTAATGTACCAGTCCCAAAGTGGTGATGATGACGACGACTATGTTGACAGCGATGACGAATGACGACGATGACAATTATCTTGACAGGTTTTGAATATAGTATGTGTACTAGGGTCATAATGGTTTGTGTCACTTTGTTCTCTTTAAGTTTCATCTTAAAAGAAACGTGCATTTATTTAATACTATGTTTCTTATGCA
>JADBJO010009259.1:50000-52500 GCA_016801955.1 Conus betulinus
TACAAAATGCAGAGGCATGTACGAACGACACATAACGATGATGAAGACGTGTACAAACGTGTGGGCCGGAATAGTTCAGTGGTATAGCGCCAGAATCGTAGTCTTGGTGAACCTTGGTTTGCCGGTTCGAATCTCCGCCGGACCGTTTCGGTACAGGGGGATTTTTCTCACGGGGTTAACGTTAGTTCTGACTCCATTTCCCATACAGTCCCTTCGAATGAGACTATAAACCGATGTTCCGTGTGTGAACGCACGCATAACATCTTGCACTCACGTAAAATCCCGTCACCAACTTTCGGAAGAGAAGGCCAGTTTGGCCGTTGGTATGGATGACACGTTACACATAGCATGCATGCACCCTGCGTGCGAAATGGAAAGAATGAGGAAATAAGGAAACTGAGTGAACGATATTGAACGGATGACACGGGAAACGACTGAATGAAGCGCCAGCTGGCAGCTCTTCAGTCGGCACTACCCAGGTAGGCAGCCCGTTGTGTAAACGAGTGTTGATTGTAAAGCGCTTAGAGCTTGGTCTCTATCCGAGGATAGGTGCTATGTAAGTTTTCATAATGATGATAATAATACATGAATCGACCTATTTTAAAAGAAGTGTTGCAGGCGGTAAGGAAACTGGAAAAAATCTTAAGGTGGTGAGACCTGAATTTACCGTCAGTGAATTGTTCAAAAAAAAAAAACAAACAAACTCACACCGCTGTTTGACAGCGGTGTGTACACAGCGAACCGGAGGGAATCGATAATTTTCCCAGTTCTTTAGAAAGGTGACAGAAAGCCCCCCCCCCCCCCCCCCCCCCCCCCCCCCCCCCCCCCCCCCCCCCCCCCCCCTTGATAAGTATAGGGGAATATCCTACAGGAATATAAGCAGTAAGTTATTCGAAATATCAAGCAGTCACAGATAACAAGAACGGGTGGAAGAAAATGATATTATACGTGCCCACCAAGCTGGATGTAGAAGGGGATATTCTACTATGAACCATATGTTTACTTTGTCAACGCTTTCACTTCTAATCGCAGGTTTTATGTTGCTTTCATAGACTGTGGAAAAGCTTTTGACTGCAGTCACACAATATTCTTCGGCCAGTTCTACTGGAAAATGGCATTAAAAGTGAAATACCCAGATGTATTATATATATATATATATATATATATATATATAATACATATATATATATAATGTGTGTGTGTGTGTGTGTGTGTGTGTGGTGTGTGTGTGTGTGTGTAACGAAGTAAGAGGCCAGGTTCAGAGTGGTGCTATATTGCCAGAGTGTGTAAATTATTACCGGTCGATTTAAACAAGGAGAAACTGACAGCCCTATTCTGTTTTTCTTTGATTATCAATGAGTTAGCGGTCATTGGAGATTTACTTTCCCTCAGTCCTTTTGAACTACCCTTTAGCTAGCTGATGGTGTTATGTCAAAAATTTGAAACTGTTGCTGGTCTGCAAACACACCTGAAAAATTCACAGTGTGCTGACACAACACTCCAGTCAAAAGTCCATACGTCCAGTAGTAACATCACAGTATTTCGTTAGGGTAGGTTTATAAATGCCAGGGAAAAAATGGATGGGCGTATGACAGCGATTCAATGCGTGTGTCACTGGTAATGAAATCTCTGTGAGTTTTTTTTTTTTCCCTCTAGACGTTTAAGTTTCGTCGGTGCACACAAGTGCCTGGCAAGCAGGACCAAAGGGCCTTTTTAAACTGCATTATGAAAAGACTGAATAACTTCAAAAGAACTTCCTTTGAATCATTCATTTTGCTATTAGACGCTCAAGTGCAGTCTTTTGTTCAGTATGATTCTGGGTTATGGGGGTTGAATAAAGCTGCGATCAACTGCGAATCGGTCCACACGTTTTGGCCTCAAGAATGTCTAGGATGTAGACAGAAGATCGCCTAATGTCCTCGTTTATGAAGAGAGAGAACGATATCCCACATACATTGTTTCGGCGGTTGAATGAATGCATTCGGGAATGGTTGAGGTTGGTAGAAATGCATTACAATACTACCCTTGCAAAGCGTATAACATGTCGTTTGACTTAGATGCTAGAGGCTAGGAAAACTGGGGAACTAAAATGCGGCCTTATCTGTTGAAAAGTGTCTTTGACTGATTAAGATCAAATTGTTGATAAAATTCCGGGTGTTATCCATAACTTTTCGTAAGAGACAGTTAGTGAAGATTTTCTCATCACATTTAATAAAAATGAAAGGTTCAGTTTTAATAGAAAGTCTTACAGTGCCCCTGATCTATGACCTCATGTAAGGTTTGACATGAATAAACAATTGAAAATCGTGAAGACAAGACTTAGACTTAGTGTGTTAGAATTGGGGATCCATCATCACCAATGTAGACTCATCAATGACAGCACTTTGATTTGTCCATTACTTTAAAAAAAAAATTCACAAGAATCTGAAATTCAATACGTTCTTTGCAGTCCAGCTGTCAAGACCATTTGCGAAATGGCCATTGGTTCTAAATATTATGC